>LKNJ01000091.1:145837-270171 GCA_002120245.1 Maccullochella peelii | reverse complement strand
AATTACCATATTCATTTCGGATATGTACTATGTCATTGAAGATATCTACAATGACATTTTGACTAGTGGGAATTCCTTTTTTGATATCTGAAATTCAATTCTGACTAGTTATAAAAGGAATTGTAGATATCTTAAATATAATTGTTACTAGTAAGAATATAATTTTCACTAGTTACAATTGTATTTCAGATATCTGAAATGCAATTCTAGATATCTGAAATTACATTCTTACTAGTTACACATGCAAGCCGACATATCAATAATTTAATTTTGACTAGTCAGAATTGAATTTTAGATATCTACAATTCCATTTATGATATCTGTAATGTAAGAACAATTGTAGATATCTACAATGAACATTTCCACTAATAAGAAATGAATTGTTGATATCTTTAATTAGAATTGTTACTAGTCAAAATTACATTATGGATATGTTGGCTTGGAATTCTAACTAGTCAAAAAGCAATTGTTGATATCTACAACTGATATTACCCCTACTGATTAAATGTTAAAAGGGCTTGCCATAGCTGCGGTGGTCAAATACGTGCAGCCATTTGTGGTAGGTTACTGTGTTACATGAATGCCGTATTTCTACTGTTTATCTCTTGATTGTTGCGACAAAAGATGAAAATCGTGTCTGTATTATAAACCACCGTGCAGTGTTTTGGCATCTGATAAGCCTTCAAATTCACAGATCTGTCACTCAAACTGGACTTATTGGATTGTATTCCATGTCTCACCAGTACCTGAAGCAACACGCCCCTACCAACGCAGCTGCTTGTGTTGTTTTAACACAGTGTGTTTTTGGTATGAACACTCATTAAGGCTGCTTGTTCTGCATTCTCCATTTGTGGGCAAGTTTTCTTCTATAAATGTTGCCCAAGTGTAGAGAGAAGCACTTAATACTGCAGAGCCTCAATCCCTGCTATCCGAAAATTAGCAGACAGCAACATAACAAATTTCGCAGTGTCAGTAGTCGTATTAGGTGACCTAAAAAAAAAATTAAATGTATTCAATTCATAGCTTAATAAATATAAATCGTACAGCAACGTTTCATCAGAGCAGTGCCGTACAGTGACAGAAAAACATAGGAAATAGTTTGACATTAAATTAGATGCCAAAAAACTCCTTTCTCAAGCAAAGCGTTGCATGACTTGTGAAACAGAATATTGACTTTGCGTGTGCATATGGAAAAAGCCTAAGTATCTCTACATGACTCATACAACAGATCTGGACATGAATATCATCTGTATCATTGTAAGAGAAAATTCATAGTACGAGAAAATTTGTGAGTGCAACAAATTCTCTTAAATCATACATACATGCCACCTAAGAATGATTCTGTTTGTACCAGTGGTTCTTGCATGAGGCTCAATGTCCCTAAACGAACAACATATTTTACCCTCAACTGCTGTTAGTATGCCTGTTTAATATGTGTGTGTCTGACTGGTTCCAAGGCTAAATATATTTTCTTACTCATCTACCTTTCCTATAGTGTGTGACATGTGGAGGCGTGGTGATGAACCAACCTCAGTGCATAAACTGATGTAGCCAGGGTTTCTCAGCTCATTTCCTTTGATTGACTCAAGCTCACACTTAAAAGGAAATGAACCTGGGCAGGAGTGACAAGCCTATTCAGTGTAATGCATTGTGGTCTCCCTAAGACTTCAGATTTGTGCTTGCTGTCTGGAAAAGCCACCATCCTCTGCCATAGGAGTGGTTAATGAAGTGTGTTCCCGAGCCCTGGTTGGCAGTTTGACGAAACCACAGAATGGGGCGATCCTCTCCCCTTCCCCGAAGAAAGGACAGGGGAGTTAGATGGTTGTGAATCGGCTGATTTTTCTTCCTGTCAGGAACAGACACGTGGAAGCAACCAGCCTTTACCTTGCAGCTGTTTAACACTTTTAATTGTAGCTCCTTCCTGTGCTTGGGAGTACAAGTAGCTCTGAATTATGAAATTACTTCTCACTTTAATCTTTGAAGCAAATTATTATGCTATTTCAATTTCAGGACTATACTTTCTACGTTTTTAGCTACTTGACTTGTTCCTTAAATCTGTTTTTAAGACAAGTTAAAAGAGGATTCAGTGTTAGAATACATTAACAGGGTTTAGTTGAGCCCTCTCTTCCATCATTTCCATGATATTGTTTAGACTATTTCCAAATGATTGCCCTTTGAATGTCCTCGCTCCTGAGGTATACTTACAAAGGTATAATTAGTTAGAGGAGCACCATGGCTTCTACATACTTCATCATTAATTGGTGTTTTACTGGCCTGTCTTCAACAGACAAAAAAGTTAAGCCTTCATGTTAATGCATTGGGTTACTGAGGCATGTAAAAGTAATTTCGACATTAATCCAAGAGAGAAAAGAATTTAGGCTGATAAGAAGCAATCCTACTGGCCCGGGGTCTGTTTGCCTCACAATAGTAGCAACATGACAGCACAGCTGACCTCATGTTAACAATGTTGGAACATTTATATGCTTTTTATGCTGGTGGTAATGTATGAGGCTTTTTGGGGTGTTGCTTGCCATTAAATTAATCTGTGCAAGCGCACACCAGCATACTATCAAGATTTGTTGTCATTAGCGGAACATGGTCATGTTGGCCCGGCTGCAAAACTCAGGCACACACACTGTATGCACCAAATGTGGTGTTAGTGACAAAAGGCCTGTAAGCCTAAAGGCTTAAAGTTGAAAAAGTAGATGGTTAAACACCCCAGATAGCATTCAGATAATTTTGGAACTTTGACAAATATGAAGATACCCAAATCGTCACTACTTAGACCCGTACGATATTTGTATCATATTGACACAGCAAGCTTGCTAAATGAGTTTGCATTACAAACTCTACCCTTGTAAGAATGTTGTAGACCTAAGCACCAGTTTGAAGGACACCAGAGCCATGCACTGTGCAAAGTCATCAAGTGTACCCAAGGTCCAACTTTTGCTCTCAGCTGACCATCTGGCAAATCCACCCTGCATCCCTGGTCCCATGGTGATGCTCAAATTGTTTATAATAAATTATCTGGAGCTCAGAGAATGAACTCTCAGCCATCACAACTGTAACAGAAAGAGTCAGAAATACTGTACCAGAAATGTTCCAAAATGCTCTGAATGTTGTCTGTAAGCAGTGCTCGCAGTATATGTGACAGACCTATATGAAAATCTATAAAAACAAGCCTCTGGCTATTGTTGGAATTATTGCTTATAAAGTAATTGATTATAATGTGAGCTATTGCTTATAATGTGAAGCCTCCAGTTTAAGAGAGAAAGACAGAGAGCAACAAAATGCAAGAAAACCTGGCTACTGAAGACAGCATTTCTGAAAAGCCTCTAGTGGACAGTGGAAACAAGCCATGACCAGTGGACATTCCAGGTAAGTGTTTTACTTGTGGAAGCACTTTTAGAGGCCGCTCCATTCCTGTGCTGCCAGGTAGCCATTGACCTGCTTCCTGTCTCTGTCTGTGACAGTATTCTGAGCTGAGACAAACACTCTGCTGCCCTGCAGTGCTTCCCCTTATCATACGCACCCTTACTGCGTTAGATGATTACTGCTGTAACCCCTTAATGCAGAGAGGACAGTCACACCATACTGTTTCAAGCCTGAAACAAACACCAAAATATGGTTACATACTCATACTGATTAGTCCATTTTCAAACACCTTTCTTTCCACAAAACATAAAAGTTGTGTTATGTTATGAAGATATTGAGATTTCCTATTTCAAGATCCAGCATAAACAGTTTTTCTCTCACCATTTTTGCCAGTAACCGTCTGCAATGTTAAGAATGCTAGCCACAACTATAAAATGCTATTGGATGCATGTTGAGTGGGTAAAGTGCTATTGTTATGATAACAAGAGTCCAGAACAAGAGTGCCGTGGTCTAGATGAGTCTGTTTCATGATCTTAGTTATAGTCATGGTCCTGAAAAGATCCAGGGTCAGCTCATGGCTCACTTGGGTGAATGCTTCACTGATACGTTGTACTACATAAAAAAAAAGTTGGTGTCCATAAAATGCTAAGAGGCTAAACGAGTCAGTTCTTCCCTTCTTATACAGTTAATTCCAGAGAATAAAGTTTATGTAACATAGGCAATACTGAGGTTAATACATCTATTTCCTTAGATTATATCACCACGGTGTGATGGGTGAGTTTAATTACCAATGATCTTGAGAAAAAAATACCACGTCTGCATCTGGCATGGTAGAAATTACTTCATAGACAGCTGTTAATACACTGAGGAAAGAAATCGTTTCAGAATTGGATTACTACCATACATTAATTTAATTTATTCACAGATTTATCTCTTGTCCTTCACCACAGTGTCATGACAGCGGGCATCGCTCCAACGACGTGCATTTCAAAACAACTCCGTGTTCCAAAACCACTTGATCTTACAGTTTAATGAAGTGAACGACAAGAAATCTTTAAGTACAAGAACAATAGAGCTCCGTGGCCATTAATCACTTATTCAGAGTGTGTCTGCCTCGTCGTCCCTTTATCACTGCACTCCAGTCACACCACTGCCACAAAGCTATTTTTGAATCACAGTGACACATTGTTTTGAAAATCATTAGGGGGTGATATTTTTGGGGAGCCTCGTTATTTTCAATTTTCAATCAATAATGTATTAAAAACCTCAAAACTCTAAGGTTTGGAAAAAAACAGCAGAGCAAGACAGGTGAAGAGAGTGACAAAAATAAATTCACAGGAATAGGAAGTACTGATAACCTGCATTAAAAATAGAACAAGTCACATAATCCAATGGTTACCCAATGATATTATCTGAATACCTTGTACATTTTAAAAGCTGAGAAAAGAACCTTTATCTGTAATTTGACTGCAAGGTCAGCCATGTGAATATTTGCAACTTTGCACACCAGCAATCACCTCAAAATTGTTTTGAAGATGTAAAATCCCCTTGTTATAAGCTGTCCAAAGTATATGTATGCATGTTTGTTCATATTGAAATACCATATTATTCACCTTAGGATATTGGCATTTTGTAGCAGTAGCTTTTCAATATATTTACATTTGGGAAATTCTTCTGTATATTCTATTTTCTATTGTTGGTGTCATGGTTGGCAATTACCATGCAAAATTCAAATACATGTGTGCAGGAGGTGGCACGTACACACATCCCACAGCACATGTTGAATGCAAAAGAGAAATGCCGGTGACTTCTTGTCTGCTGACAGCTATAGTGACTCATAGACGTTCTGGTCTTCTCATAAATGAGATAACATACACACCTGACAGTAGCAGGTGGTTATTTACTGTGTGTGTAGCCTCACAATGTTTTTTTCTTAATCATTTGTGTATGTTCATCGAATGAACCTCTGGATGCAATGGTATTTTGAGGAGTTTTTCTTCTTCTTCTTCGTCTACTTAGAGAGTTTGTGCTGTGGTGGCAACCAGGATATACAACAAAAAAAAAAGCTGGAGTTGACTTGCATGTGTAATCTTTTGTAATTAATTTTTTTGTGGCTAATATACAGTAGGTACATAAATTCATGCAGATGCATTCTCACTGGAGTCTGTCCTGTCCAATATCTGAGAAGTTAAACTACAGTGAAAATACGCCCAAATGGAATTTGGGATTTTATTTTAAAATCACTTCTTAGTGTACCATGAAATATATCTAATATATTGTGTGTGGGTGTGTGGGTGTGTGTGTGTGTGGGTGTGTGTTTCCCTCGCTGTTTTGCTATTTTGGGGTAGTGAGTCTGTATTCAGTAAAAAGCCTTTTCTATGGCAATAGCACTGACAATCCCAACTGATAAGGCAAAGAAGCTGCCATAAAATGCTGGGATTACTATTTGTGATCAGCAGGTGTGTCAACATTCTCATTTTATCAGGCCATTTCACACCAGCTTGCACTCCAATGAATATTATTCCACATTATCATATGCTTTACAGATACCGGCCAATGATATGGCTGCTCCTTTGTAACTCCCTTTCCAGCGCACAATGAACTCATGAACTTTGCCAAGTTTAGCTGTTGTATGCGATTCACAGTTCAGTAAAGTCTGAAATAAATTTAGATTGAATCATGTCCATAGAGATTCTAATCTTGTGTGGAGGGATTTTGTTAAGACTTTGTAAAGGTCACAGAAACATGAAATGACACCTGGTGAACAAAAAGCAATAACGACGCATTTTGCACAAAAGCAAGCCAGTCCAGTTTTAGACTGAATAAAGCATTGGTTGTGTGAAGTACTCAACTCTAGGAATACACCTGACGTGTGTGCAATTAATCCTGTAATGGTTGCATCTGATGGAGCACAATATGAAAAATAAGGAATGATGCTGCATGCTTCAGTGAGGATTAATGCCCATTTCCTGATACGACCAAGGTCAAAGTTTGCATTAATACCTTTGAGGATTGTTGTACAAATCCATTATTCATCAGAAATGTGCAGGAATTACACACACACTCGCACATACAAGACATACAAGCAACACAGACTGAAGAGCTCATGAATAGTGCAGATGAGAGTAGATGAAGACCTGGGAGAGGAAAATCAATCTTTCATCTTTCATGAATGCGGGAGCATTGTGCTGCCTGAGATGATCTTGTCTGATCTACTAACCCAATCTTTCAGGAGGAATTTCTTAGATTGTCGCGCCTTGCTGGACCCAGTGGCCTGGCATGAAGATTAAAAAACAGAGATACAAGGATAATGCTGTGTACAGGATTCACTATGGGTAGAAAGCAGGGTCAAGGGGAACGATACACCCAAGACAAACCCCAGTATGGAATGATCAGTACAAATACCAGTGTCATTCAGTAGGCTGACTTCTAGTCATAAAAAAAACATGGATAATGGGACAAAATGTTAAGTTATGGTCAGAAGAGAAAGTCTGAGACTGTTATGAAAACCAACCACTAAAAACATAAAAACAAATTTAAAGCACATGTGTAGAATTTTTTATGTGTTATTCTTATTGTCACATCTGTGGAAAGGCCTGGTTGCACCAGCATTTCAAATGCCAGCATTTCGCCAGCGAATTTGCGCCATTGACTAATAGCAAGCCATCTTGACAGTTCTGACCTTTGAGGGGGTGGCGAGCCAAAAAGTCCAAAGTGGAGGAAGCTATTGTGGCTTATTAGCTATGTTGCACCATTCACTTTTTTCACCTACCCCTGTCGGAGTATGAACTGTTCCACAAAGAGCAATGGTTTGCAGGCAGTTGATGAGACAGATTTGTCTTTTAAATAAATTGTGTGAATTTATTGTCCCGTTAGCGACCTACGGGTTTGCTAACTGACTGTTAGCTATTGGAGAACTTTATTTTCCCTCTTCAATAATGTTTTATTGAACAAAATGGTGTTCAATGGTTAACAAAATGAGGGGGGAGTAAATAAAGAGAATCTCTGGGAGGTACTATGACTTGCAAGACTGGCTGATGGCTAGCTCACCAGCTACGGCAGCTACTAGCCCAGTACAGTCACTTCCCTACCAAGCTTCGAGAGCTAAATATTTCACAAACACGCCCAGATTAATTATGCTGTTAAACTTTCTGGTGTGACCAGGCCTGAAGAATGTCGAGAGGGGTTGCAGGCGTGTCAACCATATTGTCTTTTCTGATTCTACCACTACGAGTTGCCAGAGTCAGAAATTTTAAAATCCTACAGACTAGGGCTTTAAATATTGTGCAAAGTAAAACCCACATTAACTACTGTGTGTTTCATAAGACCTATATTGATTTTATCATGATTATATGATGATTACAATCTATATAAATAAAAGATATGCAATATACTCTATAAAGCAAAACCTAGTGACACTCACTTTCTTCTGTACACTGCTACACTGGAGCCAAACAATCTGCAAATAGAATCAATAACAAACTTGTTTGTTCAACCAGTTTAAAACAAATGAATGCAAATAATGTGACAAAATAGCAAGGGTCAAAAATCAATTCATTCAATAATCCCTGGATCTGATGTCAATAAGAAGTGAAGCAATTTGTTCCAGGCTGTTTGGTCAGACTTTGAAATCTAGGTTATTATCAGATTTTTGTCATGGGAATGCTTTTCTCATACATCTTCAGTGGAGTCATTATGTAAGAGTCAATACAATCAGTAAGCTCATTCAAGCTGGACATGTGACCAGCTCTTTGTGGTCCACACTCCTACATTTCATTAATTCCTCTGAAATGAAATTCAGAGTTGCAATGTCCTTTTGCCTCTCTTCTAATCTAATAACTGTAATGATACAGATTTCTAAATTCAATCAGCTTTAATCTAGGGGATACAGATGCTCTCAATAGGGAGAGAGAAATAGTCCCAGCTGGTGAGTGGTGAATCTCAATGAAAAAAATATAGCTACTTTAGAGGGATGAGGACTCGTACATGGTGGATACATTTATTAAAAGATTGTGTGTCTTTTTAGTAAATGTGTCCCCTGTCCAGTTGCCCCCACTGTTACGGAATGAGACTATGGCTTTACGTGTGAGGTTAAAATAACCAAATAAGAAGAGAAACTGGTCTGTTGATATCAAAACAAATTGGGAAAAAAAAATCACACTTGTTGCTTCACTTTAAAACTCAGTCATAAAAAAGAAAGTTTATGTGAAGAAATTCAGCCAACAGAGGGTCCATGACATAGGCCGAGCCTCCTCTGGTGCAAAGAAATCATGATTTTTCTTATCTGCATAGACCATGATCTCATTTCAATGTTTTCTATAAAAGGAAAATCAAAAATGTCATACTATTTGGGTCCATAATATGCTGTACTTTCATTTCTAAATTGATTTGGGGATTTCAGTCAAGGTTTCCAGGTAAATGGAATTCAGCCATCATAGCTCCACCCAACTGCCACCTACTTATAGAGGTCTAATCAGCTAGGGTAACTGAAAACACCTGTGTGGGTGTGCAGAGCCTCTAAGTAAAGTTTCCACATTGTATTACGTGGCTAATGTCGAGGTGAGTACAACGACAGTTTTTATAAATACGGAGGGTTGAAAGTTTAAACAGAAGGTTTGTCCTTTGAGAGAGAAGCAGTGACATAGCTGTGCCAGCAGAGGCAAGCAATTAGGACTAATACTACCTAAAGTCTTACAAGATTATGGTCACTTTAAAAGCAATTATTTATTTTCTGCATTTGCACAGAAACTTCTTTGTTTTACTCTGGGGAGTAGGTGCTGGCAGAGTCAACAAAAACTGAACAGCTTCAGAAATTAATGTATTGCAGGGATATTGTATTTGGCTGCATCACATTGTACAAGTGCATCAAGTACATCTTATCATGCTGTACCTGGTACTACAAACACCTCTGGTACAGACACGCTGATGTGAAAATGAATTCAGGGCTCAGACAAACAAATACACTAAACTAGGCATAGGCCTGTAGCACAGAGTATGCTAAGTCCATGTTTGTGAGCTCTTCTTGCCTTGTACGTGTCTTTATTCCCAGCCTCACTGCCAAACCAAGAGAGCAAGCACATGTGGTTTCTGGCTGCTAATCAGCCTGATGACATGCAGCTGTGCCTGCTGCCTGGCTGAGCCACCTTGGCTCTCCACCTACAGCCACTTCTGAAACCACACCCCTCTGCCACAACCTCACCGCAATGAGAGAACACCAGAATAAAATTAATTAAACTGAAGTCCTTATTCAACTGTGGGTTAAATGGAATATATATATATATATATCTCATTACATTTGCATCTGAAGATGTTAATTCCAAAGTCGGATTAAAAAAACCCAGAAGTCCTGTGAAAGTAAAATATCGAACTGCCAACTGTTAACATTATAATGAATATCTTCATTATAGCATACATACTCTGCACTATGGTGGTGTCTGAGAATTTCATGAAGGCGAGTACTTCATCTGCCAGAAAATGTTCACCCAAGAGGAAGGTAATGTCCTTGTGCAGGATGTTCCGAATTGCCAGGAGTAAATATACACGTTCTTAAATGAGTCTGGGAGAAGATAAATTAGCTTGGGAGGATATTGCTTACCATGTTCCTCTGGTCCTGAAGGAGATCGACTGCTCAGTCTAAGAAACAGTTAAATAATATGAGGCTCCATTCACATCTGTTTTTCCCCCTTACAACACTTACAGCAATTCAGCATTGCTTTTAACTGATTGTCACTCTTCCCTTCCCTTTTTTTGTTTTATCTGTTTATCTGTTTTATCATATATTTTATTGTTCGTATGCCTTTTTTTATTTTAATGCTCTCTCTTAAATATTATGCTGTCCTGGCATACCCATTCTTGCGATTAGCTGCTTCTCGTGTTTATTTGTTTGCTTGCTTGGTTTTATTGCGCAGCATTTGCACTATTTTATTTTGCATGTTTTATTCTCTTGTTCCTTCACTTCTATTGTAAAGCACTTTGAGCTACACCCCCTGTATGAAAGGTGCTATATAAATAAAGTTTATTATTTATTATTATTGACACTCTATGCACTTTCCTCAAGATATATGTGTTCATCTTGGCAGCCAAAAGAACACCATTCACTCAGAATCATTTGTTGTCAACAAGTACTTAACTCTTAATTGTGACATGTTGACACTATTCTTGACATGAAACTGACATTTGACAGTGCAGGGTAGCGTTAACAGCTTTTTATTGGATTTGGGGAAGTTTACATTCCCCAGGCAAACCTGTTACCGGAGATAATGTTACATTTGCCAAACACATTAGTCCTCATCCTATAAAACTCTCTTGTAAAGTAAAAATTGAAATATACCATTTCAAACAGTAAACCATAAATCTGACGACCTTCTTGCTTGTCCAAATATGTAAACTCAGCAGCCTCACAGGGTTATATTGGAATGAAATAAGATGTAAGATCACTCTCATCAAACTTCTAATACTAGGCCTAACTAGGTCTACATACAAGAACAATGTTTCTTAATCCATGTAGAAGACAGAGAATAATCAACTGGTGAGAATGCTGACCTTTTGCTTGGGACATGTATCTTTAGCGTCAATATTTAAATATGGTATCATCATATGCAGCCAAGTGCATATTTAACACCACTTTAAAACGAGTCAGCTGGAAACCTTCAAGGATGGAGAGGTTGTCAGGCGTAGCATCATTAACTAAGGCGGGGTGAGGCTTAAAGAATGGTCATTTTTGGTCAGTGGATCCAGTGCAATGGAATCCTGATTTTACATTAAATATCTTGCATCAGAGGACTAAAATCTAATACAGTGCCAACTTGTCATTTGTAAGTTAGCGTAATGACACACCTACTGCATGTGCAAGAATTCTACTGTATGAAACAAAACCTGTGATTTGGTTCCCTTCTTCCAAACCAAAGGAGAAAAAAATGATTGTGTCCCTATATTGTACTAATACATTACGGTTAACCCTGACTAAATGAACCAGGAGGAGTGTTGAACACAAATTCCCATGGAATGACAGGCGATACATTCATCGGACTGTTTTTGTGACCCGTCAATCTGCATAATCAGAGCTTTATAATATAAACCCCAATATCATGGTGGAATTGGTAGATGTTAAAGAGTGCATAAGTTAAGAGGAGCTGACAAAATAGCCGCACACAAACACCCACCTTTGTTTTAATCCCCCTGCTGACTTCCAGAGTGAAACTAAAATGCTTGTGTGTTACCACGGCTACCAAAAGTAGATATGAGATCCCTTCCCTGACAGCTTCTATGATCAGCAGACAAATCATGCACATTTAGTTCTTTACTTCATGCAAATGTCACATATACATTACCGCACACTCTCACCAAAAACAAAATGCAGCGAAGTTGGAAGTCATGCAGTTATTTATTACACAGCCATATTCTTACCAGTCTAAAGAAATCGCTCCAAACGGGCATTGCACCGGAGTTCATCTGAACCTCACCAAACAGTCAAGTGAATAAAGCTTTAAACTACAAGGAACTACGTTAGACATTTATGGTGGTCACAAGGTATGCATCTGGTCTAGCACGAGCCCATTGTGTGTCTGCTTATGTTATGGTACACCTGTGAAAAATTAATATTTCACTACAAAAATGCAGCCCTCCTTTTACTTCTTGTGCTAACTAATAGTCTACTCCAACATTTGCAGAAATATATTTGATTTCTCACCTGGAGTTGGATGAGAACATCAATATAAATTTCATCTCTGTGTTCTGTGGAGAGACTGGACCAGGATGTGTTTAGCCTGCACGGCAAAAAGACTTGAGGAGGAGCCAAGCGTTTTGCAAACCACAAAAGCTCAAAAAAGTCTTAGATGATTTGATCAAACGTGCAGCATCCTGAAACTGTTTGACCTATAGTGGCTGAAAGTATGGAGTTAAAAGAATTTGCTCACTTTAGAGATGAGGAATCTCAGATTTGTTGACAATTGTATATAGTATATAGGAGTTAAAAAATGTAGCCACTGATTCATTTTGTGCTAAATAATTTAGGAAACATGAACAAGTGGATCAGAGGTTAGCAGCAAAAACCTAAAAAAATTATTTTATTTTTTTTCAAATTAGCACCATCTGTGAAATTGTTGAAAATTATGTGGGTAATGGTTTCTGAGATCCAGTTAGATTAAAGAAGAGAAGCAGCCGCAGCAGAAGAGAATGAAAACATGATAGCTGATTCCGTACCCAAGCACACTTTGCCTACCTAAACTTATTTTGTTAATGAGTAACTTAAGAAAATTAATTTTAATGTTAAATGATTTTTAAACTTTTTTACTTGGATTGCTTTGGAAAGTGAGAGATTACTCATTTATGAACAAAAAGCTGCCTTTTCCTATCCTGGTATGAAGCCAGAAAGCTTAGACCTCTATTAATCTTGAATGCACTATCTCTCTGTTCTCCTCAGTCTGTCACATTGTGACACAAGCAACTCTGTAACCTCAAATGTTTTCTTAAAAAATTTTGTTTTTTTAAACCCTGACTGCAGTAACCCTTTCAAAAGACAAAGCCCTGTTTGCAGTTATGATTTTTAGTTTTTTTTCTTGTAAAGTTAAAGGAACTCTTGATGGGTTGAAAGTTCACTCTGTAGATACAGTTTCTTTGTACAATGAGAAATACATGACACATGCAGTTCCAGAGGTTCCCATTTCCTACACGTTTTTTCATGTACTTACAGTGTCTTTACTGTGTCTACTGTGCGCCTGCAGACCTTCTGCAGGGTGAACAAATCCAACATTTGGTTTTCACTGTGCCACTAAAAGTAAGCCTATTGTGTGGTATAAACCCACTTGAGGGTATATAATGTTTTTAATTTTTATTACAGTGCTGTACTATGGCCAGTTAAAGTGTTAATGATTTAGCATGTTTACTTAATAGTTAATAAGTTTCATTGCAACTACTAAAAGACAAACATGAGGTTGGTGCACTGTTGAGAATTGAATACATTGCACAGTAAGCAGACAAACAGTCTTACAACAAAAAATGATATCTGTTCCCAACACCACTGAGCGCCATTAATAGTCATATATAATATGTCTAAATTAAACACTTAGCTCTGTTGGCATACAGGAAAACAATGCTGGAAAGGGAAAGGAAAATATTTTTAAATGGAAAAGATAGTCTTTATATTTTCAGTTGAAATGTACCTGACAACAATGCAGTCTTCTCACTCTGCTTGCTTTTTTAGAAATGTGTGAGGTCACTGGTCACAGGAAACACTGACAAGGCAGCTTTTCACCACTGAATCAAAAGACTGATTGCACCACAATTGCACCAGACATCAGTTTACAAATTCTCATGCCTGCCTTGTGTGGATGAAACATGCATCAGGCATGCTTAGTTGCATGCATTTTTTTTGCCATTTTTACAGTGTTTTTTATTGCAGCCAATCACAAAAGGGGATGTTTGACTGGTTCTGACAACTGGTATAAAATGCAGAATGCAGTATTAGAGACTATAAGTGATTGTAAAATACGTTGGGGAAAGTTATAATGCCTGGAACTACAAGAAAAAAATTCACTGCTGTACCAACTTTGACATCAACACTTGTTGAGGCCACAAGCAATAACAGAACAACTTAAGCAAGTGGTATAATGTTTCTTCTTCACATTCATAAAGTACATATATATATATATATATATATATATAAGTATTATTTGAAAATATGTCTCAACTTGCAGAGTAAGTGACCTTTCAGAACTAATGATAGCACTACCCTATATATGGACCTTTTCTTTTACATTTGTGATTCCTGCCACTGAACAGCTATTTCATTCTTCAAGTACATCAACAGCATGTCCTTGAACATCTTGTTGATATACTGACCTGCTGCTCCCTTTACTCATTCACATGCCCAGCTTTTACACGCTGACCTGAGGATTACTGTAGCAGTATTCTAGTCACCAGCCTACATCCTGAATTTTTAGCCTTAGTCTGTTAATTGTTCCAATCTTGAAATAGTTACTGGAAGGAAGCAGACTATTTATGTACGCAACTGGCAGTCAAGTGTTTTTACTATGTATAGTGGTTAAGGACATCCAAGAGTAGAACTCTTCTGCTTATAGTAGGCATACTGTATTGGATTAACACAGCAGTTTTCATTGTGAAAACAAATATGCATTTTCTGAAAAAACAACACAAAAAAACACTACATAAGATATGGAAAAAAACAAACTCCACAAATAATTTGAAAAAAAAATCTGAAAATGCATATAATTTTTTTAATTTTCTTTTTGAGAGATCCAAAATGAATGCTTAGTTAATGCATGTCCTCTTCAGACAGGCAAAAGAGTATGTATGTAGACTTTACGGTATGTGCTATAAGGTTATTTCTTTATCGTTCACACAGTATGAATGAACCTCCTTGGAGATGCTGGAGAAGGTCATAAATATACAATGTACCATAAATATGCCATAAAAACAAAGTACTAGGCTACTTGAGAAAAGGGGCATTAAACACCCCTTGAGCATTTAATCATTCAGCTGGATCTCATAATAACCCCTGAACTCAACTGGGAATTCTTGCATGGCTCTTTTCATTTTCTTTCCTTTGGTATGTGGGTGTGATCAGTTGCAGTAATTCACCAGAATCTCTTTTTAAAATAATATATTGGAAAGAAGTAGTTTGCTGTGAAGACACTACCCCCGGGCTCCGAGTCTACCCAAACCATCTCTGACTGCTTCCCTGCGTTTGGTGTCTTTAGTGCGATCAATTAATCAGTCACAGCAGTTTTACAAGCCTTATCTCCGAAGTTGCCTATATGCCATAAATGTCCGTGGATGGATGCGTATGGAGGCAGAGGCGCTGTCCAAGGCACTGCATCCAGCCCCTCCCCGGTAGACATCACTGAGAGACACGTGATAGGCTACGCTCTGTCTGTGGCTCCTGACAGTCGCTGGATAAGCTCAACAGGGAAACCAGATTGCACCTTCTCTTCCACAAAGATAACTGGATTTTGGCCCCGCGATCCCCTTCTACTCCATCCGGGAGTTTCATTTTCTCTTTAGTTGTTATGGTTCTTTAATCGGTTAACAAACTTGGAGGACGGACTATTTAAGGTAATCTCTTTACCATTAAAGCCTGTAAGATTTTTAGTGGACTTAGAGTGAAAGTGGACCCGTCTCTCTCTCTCTCTCTCTCTCTCTCTCTCTCTCTCTCTCTGTGTGTGTCGCTGAAGCTGTGATTCACTTGAAAGCAGATCTTGATGTGAAGGTTTCGCCAGAGTGGATTTGAGGCACAGGCTCTCAAACAGACCGAAAATATGGATTGTCGTGGTTTACGGGAGCTCAGCCCGCGGTGCTTTGCATGAAATCGCAATTTTTCTCTTGTGCCAACTATTTAGGGTCCCGTAGAAGTAAAAGGTGTACGCGCAAAGGTAATGATGATGCCATGATGCCTCGTTTTGTTTTATAGGGATTTTACAGTTGTGAGCGAGTGCAAAAAATGCCGCAGATATGGGCATAAAATAACGCTCTAATTCTAGTGAGTCCTTTACAGCTGACATCCAGGGGGAGATGTTAAGGTATGGGGCATATTGTTGATGAGATGATGTCCTGTTTTGGCAAAATGTTGCCTATGACACGCTATGAATTCCGTTGAGGATTATCCCACATCTTAGTTAACACGATGGTTACTTTTGCTGTTTATGGAGAAGATGTTTCAGTCTGTTTTAAAGTGTGGTGCCTAAGTAAATCTACTGCCCGTGTAGCCGTTATTTCTCTCCTTTGAAATGCAAACTAATTGCGGAGATTTTTAATCAGCTGGCTGTCTTTTTATTTCATTTTTTTACGCGTTTGGTGTTTTGAAGGAAAAAGCAGAATCCGTCTCATAGTCTGAGTGAAGAAAAAAAATAGTGACGAGGCAGATGTGATGAAGAGCACATTTTGGGGTCTGACTGTGAGACCCTGTGGCAGCCCGGCTGGTTCGTCTTACACAAACCAGCCATTGTGAATCAAATGACGCACTTTTCCTCATGTTAGGTCTTCAAGAGATGAGGGCAGGCCAGCCTACTGTAGGCTATATCGGAATGCTGCTGATAATGGTCATCCACGGTTGCAGAAGTTGTAACGAGTGTAGGCAAAAGTCATATTCCTAAAAACAAACAAACAAAAAAAAATTGAGTTTTAAATAATCGGTTTCCTTTTTTACTTTGGTGTGACTGAGACTGCAGGATTTGTTTTTAGACGTGCGAACAGCTGCGTGCGATTCATGATGCAGGTTATAGATCACACATCTTAGTGATGTTTTTTCATTGTATTACATTAATATATGCACGGGTTTTTTTTTTCATCTTCGAAGGACTGCACGTTAAAAGACAATGTTTCCAACACAGTGTTTGGCCACTGAGATGAAGTAATGCGTGGATTCAGTGATACTGAATGACCAGCGCTGCTGTATGCTTCCTGCTCGGTGATATTAATCTATATGGCTTGTGTTTGTTGTAATACAGGCCTCTCTGGATATAAGTGCCCGATTGGCTGTGCTTCTGCCTTAATCACATAGCCTATTAACTCCGACATTTGATTAAGGCTTTGGCCAAAGTGGATTTGGAAATGGATCTGGTGAAAACGCTGATACTGTATTAAATTTGCTTTTCTTTTACAGAGAGCTTTGGGACCAAGGGCTGCCTTGACAGACGGACCGCTTCTTTTGCTGAGCTTATCAGCCAACGTGGCTCCATATGGCATTTTTCTCATTGCTACAGAGGATGCAGGGTGAAAAGCCCCGAGCAAGGCTTCCAGTTACCCGCCAAAGAATGTTGGCATGAGCATGAAGATTAAAGCTGCCATTTCAACTCAAGTGAAACCGTGCACACTCTAACTGGCACCAGAAGGAACGGTTCCATAATTACATAAATTAGACAGTGTGCCCAATGGATATTTGAATCTTTGTCACTTTGCTCTAAATAGCCATGGCAGAGAGGACCTTTAAACAGTTCAAACTATTTTGGCACAAACAGTGAGAGGTTTGGCCAGTGGCCTGGGAAGCGTGAGGTTATGGTATTTGCTCCAGGAAATAAGTGTTGGCCAAGCTTATTGCTATGCAAATATATTACAAAATTTTATCTTTTGTCTTACAATGTATCAGTTCACACTTGTATATCCATGTAGGCAGTTAGTTCTATGCCAGTCTGCTCTCTCATCCCAACCAACATATTTCTTGCTTAAGCAAAGGTTCTTATAAATAAATTCAGCCCTAAGTCCCTATCCACCTACACAGAATTTGGATCACACGATGGTTTTACAAAAGCCACATGGTGCCCATATCATATGGGTTGGGCTGCTCATTTGTTGCTTTGTAGAAATAGGCACTTGTTTGGAGTTTACAGGTGCTGAGGGACAGTGGGCTAGATTTCCAGTGTGGAATGCATGTTGCGAAAGTGAAATGAGCTTTAACATGAAAACGAAGAGTTCCCATGGCCTGCTAGTTTACTTCGATGATGAGGGATTTTGTGACTTCTTAGAACTTCTCATACTGAATGGTAAACTCAGCCTTCGTTTCTCAATCTTCTGTGCCGAGCCTGCAACCGTCGTGTCTGACACAGCGGTCAACGACAGCCAATGGCACGCAGTCACGATAAGGAGAAACTTTAAGAACACAACCCTAATGGTGGACCGTGAGACGAAATGGGTCGAGGTGAGGTCAAAAAGACGGGATATGACTGTTTTCAGCCATTTGTTTGTTGGTGGAATACCACCGGAGTTACGATCTGTGGCGTTACGACTGACATCAGCTGTGGTCAAGGAGCAGCTGCCTTTCACTGGATGGATAACAGACATAAAGGTCAACAACACGGAGTCTTCAATGATCAACAGTGAAGGGGTCTTAAAGGACCTCTGTGGTACAGCCAACATGTGCTTAAATGGAGGAGTCTGTAGTTTGATTAACGGCGAACCAACGTGTGACTGTTCTCAGACCGGGTTCCAAGGAAAGGATTGCAGTGAAGGTAAGACATCTGGATTCAGCTTAGACCGTACAGTTGGTACAACATGTCCTCTGTAGCCTTTCCAGTCAGCTGCGACAAGGACTGATTTAAAGAAATTAGGCTACCCTACTGTTATTACCATCAGTCCTAAAGTAATGCATTCCCCTCCTCTATTTCGCTAAAGCTATATGGCTTAGCCTCACAGTGTGTGCCATTGATCTGCAATAGGCTACAGTTGTTTGTAATGAACGAATCTCCTGCAAGGCCTCATTAGCAAAACATGCAGGTGTTCTCCATCCCCAAAGGTGTCCTCCATTCTTACCAAACAGGTCCATGGGGGTTGGTTGACCTATGAAACATCTCCAATGGCTTACCTCAAATGCGAGAGCAGGAGTAAACATCTACGAGTCAGATGGAGTAAACATGAATGAGATCATTGACTTCAAACAGTATAAAAAACGCCCTATAGATTTGTGTAGTTGGCAACAGAAGAGAACCAAAATATTTACTGGGTGAGGTTTTTGTATCAGTTGCCAGTGTCGTATTAATACATCGATACTTTTAAGTTTGCCATTAAGCACACAGAATTATGATCTATCATTACCATATCATTTAAATAAATTAAACTGACTGCCCTCAGAACTGTGGTCCTCATTCATGTAATAATTCTAACAGATAAAAACATATGTGTAAAAAAATGTCTCAGCTGTGTAATGCAGGAGAATAAAAGAGCGAGAGACCCAGCTAATTAATAGACAAAGAGAACATGGGGTTCTTTCAGGTAGTAAGTTGTAGCCAAATATTGTGATGATAATATCAGGATCTCTTTTAGTTCTCATCCTCGGTATTGTTAGTAATGAGAATGTATCAGTATTCAGGGTATTCAGTGCAGAGCTTCCCACAGGTTGGCAGTTTACCGTTGTGGTGGGAGGGGCAGGTTTGTTGATCAGGCCCAGTGTCGATGAGGGAGGGGTGTGAGTGTATGTGTGTGTTATTTTTTAAAATCTATTTTTCAAGTTTATTCAAATACTGATGGACTGAAAGGCTCATTTTAACATATAGGCTGACATACAGTATATAGGCCATATCTAATTTACATTTCATGTGCTCATGTGTCTTTATTCAAGCACATAAATCTTTTATCAACAATAAGCTCATTAAGCCAACGTTGGATAACTTACTACTGCAGCGTAAGATATTCCCATCTGATTTCCATTAGTCATTGAGCCAAATATGAAATAACCACTAATTAGAATGTCCTCTACATACTGTGTAGACTACTTTCAGGTTTTGTTGGTGGTGTTAATACAACGGGAGGGAGCACAGGGTGTTTTACCAACCTCATGCCCTGACAGAATGAATGATTGTTGCTATAGTTCACTAACAGACTTTCAGTGTTGGGCAGCATTAAGTATTTGTTTATTTAAACCACTGCACAACAGTGAGAAATAGCAGGCTGTATTGCCATACTGCATTAAAGCACCCTGTCTAAATTTACATCAAAAATTAACTGTGGCAGTAAATATACTTGGACATGCCACCCAAATGGCATTGTTGTTCTCTTTCTTGCTCTTTTCAAGTGCAGACTCTGTACAGTCTATAATCACAAGTCTTTTATTGTACTGCTGCCATTATTTATTGCACTAACTTGCTATGTGCCATTTTGGATATTACTGTAAATTACATTTCAGCACATAGAGAAGTTTTTTTTTTTGTTAAAAATGAATTGGACAAAAACCTCTCTCCACATTTGGCACTGGTATTTAATAAAGAGAAGACATATTACATTTGTTTATTGTGCTTTGGCTATTTTTCTTGCCACTAGATTTAAGAGGTCATTATAATGTACAAGAGCCCACTTGGCTTTTTTTTTTTTTGCTCCAAGGTGGAGAAAATGTAGTTCTCGTTCCAGTACAGAGGAGTGGAAATCTAAACAAGAAAAAATGTTTCAGCCTTTTTAGAAGACTTGTGTATTGTTAATCACAATGTATTCATACTAATTCTGTGGCAGCCATCTTTTTCCATGATATGCAAAATGTAGCCTGATGACCGCTCCATCTCAGGAAAACTGATACTGTTGTAGTTAGGAAAGTAATGCAGTTAATTGCTGGTGATTCTTAATACAGAATGCATAAGCAACAGTTTGTTGTTGATGTTAATATCTTAACAACAGGTTATTATCCAGACAATTGTATCTTATTGTTATTGACAAAAGATTTTGCGCATTAATGCATTAATCTTTTGTTGAGGAAATTACATCGTTAATAAACATTCTGGGAATTAAGCATATTCATTTTCAATTGTAAAGATTAAATTATTAAGTATGACTCAGTGTTCTGGAGTCTTATTAAAAACCCATTTCCAAAGGTCATCTTAATATTATTTTCCTGAGATGAGTTGGATTATATTCCTCTAAGAATATAAGGTCATTATGACTTGATAGTAATTAAGGACAAATAGCTTCATAAACTATGACTATTTATGATCCTACCTGTCACTCAAGAAAACTGGAAGATACAACAGATAAATTCAAAAGGTTTGGTACAGTGAGACATTAATTATTTTACCTGCAAAATCCTTTTAAAAATGAAAATATTTGAATATTTAAACAACAACAACACTGGTTTTAATAAATGAAAAAGAAGCGTACAAATAATCCATCCCCTTAATACTATAATGGTACTAACACTTTAGATTAGGAAGCTGCTGACCTATCAAATTCATTTAAACTCCAATATTTTATTGTTTATGGGTGCCTCCAAATTAAATAATACTTTGAAAGCTAGTATGTGCTTTAATATGTCTTTCTTGTGTGTGAGAGAGTGTCTCATTAGTCAAGAAATCATAGAAAAATATCATAATTTTCACACCAGGGTGTTAAGTTTTATGGCCATGAAAGAACTAATTATGTTATTGCATTATTAAGATGAATGATATAAAAGATAAAAGGTATTGCCCTTGTGCTGCATGAAGGATGAGCAGTTATTGTTTAAAGCGGTCCTTGTAATGAATATACCGTGGCATTGGTGACAACATCCATTATAGTCATGAAGATGAAAGCTATACTGTATAATAACGGATATAAAGAAATCCTTAAAAATATGGTCTAATCCATGTAGTGTATCTAAATGCACAAATATATCTGATTATCTCATGGACCAGCTTAGTGATTTGAAGTTTGATGGGGTGGACCCATTGTGATGGACTGTTCTGGTAAATAAATTTCAATTAACAAACAAATATATTCATGAATAAAGTAAGTGAAACAACAACAACAACAACCGTAAAGACAAAAAAACATAGATGTTAAAACCTGAATATTACACTGTTCATCCTGATTTTAACTGTGTGCTGCAGTGACAGTGACAAAGGAGTCACTTTTTCCAGATTTAGGAGTTGTCCTGAATTGCTGTTTCAAGATGGTGGGTAACAAAACCCCAAGAGAGCAACATCTTAAACTCATCCTGAAGGTCTATATTGGTAGTACATCTACGTATGTATGTATGTCTTGCCTGAATTGAAACTACAGGTTACTAAACTGAAGTCCTTAGATCCACAAGATTACACAACAGAAGCCTCAAAGACAAACAGGCAATATGTCAGTAGAGATGTCTTCTGCTGCCACCACAGACGGCCACAAAGCATAGTGTGAGACTCAAATCCCTTTCACAGTCATGCTCCTGCTCTGCTTAATGGAATTACGCAAAACATACAAGCAGGCACTCAGGTAGAGTTACATTGTTCTCTCACACAGTCGACCAACCGCCTCTATTCATGAGTGTAACAATGAGTTTAAAAGGTTTTTCCTGAGGTTTGGGCATTGAGCAGTGCGTTACATCATCATCATCATCATCATCATCATCATCATCATCTATATTTGTTATCCATATTTAGCTGATTGATCTGACATGTCCAGTGGTGCTGGTCATAGTGGATCTTTTCTAGACTAAAAGCAGTATTAGTTGATTTTTTTGCCTGCTTTGGGGCAGAGTATCAACCTGTAAAGACAACACTGACAACTTAATTTGACAACTTACATATTCAGCGTGTTAGCATTCACCTAATTACACATCCAGCCGGCACGAGACAGCATTCGCATTAATTTGGAGCTGTGTTGCTGGCCGCCCAATGAATATAAGTACTCACTCTTCTTGTAGCTCTGGTTTGGTCTTCACCAACTCCTTAGGGGAAATCTGTCTCTTTAGCTGCTAAATGCTTCACTCTGTTCTCCAGCTATTTGCAAGTGCCTGGTGTTTTGATACTGGGCAGGTATCATACAGGGGTTTATCAAAGCTTTTTTGCTGAGAACAGCTGCCCCCTGCTGTTGGAAACAGGGTTGATGAGAGCAGTGAGACTAAAACATTAAAGCTGCGAACCGTAAAACCAAAACAATGAGCTGAAAGACGGTATGAAGCCCCACAGAGCTGAGGGGAACTGCAGAGTTGGGTGATAATTCTCTGTGGGTTTGTCACTACAAGAGACCCCTCTCACATTACATGTAGTCATTTGATCCACTGGTAATACAAAAATATTGATCAATCCTGCTTTTAGTCTAACTAGATGTGGCCAGATTGTAGAGGTGTAAAACACATAGGGCTCCTGAAATTGCCAAAATATGCTTAGATAAATAAAGAATGGAGAGTTCAAAAGAAAAAATGAGGATGTTTGGCCTTGGTATATCACATCTTTCTGCTTGTGTGCCTGGGGGAAAAAAAAAAAGGAAAAAGCACCAAACCTGTTTTCTTTGCCATCCGAGTCTTAATGGCAAAAAAGAGCAACTGCTCTGAGTTAACAATGAGATTTTTTGACATACATCATTTGTTTGAGCTAAACTGTTAGTTCATGCTGAACTCTTCACATTAACTGTATTTTATGTTTTTGTCAGCATACATTTGACACCAGACCATATAAAACTTGGTACTAATAATACCTGCAATGATGAAAGACTGGTAGCTCTTTATAGATCATTTCAGCATGGCACTAACATTGCAAGATGCAGAGATTCAATTCCACCGGAGCCATCCATGCTGAAATTGTATGAACTCATGGTACCTTAAGTCACTTTGGATGAAAGCAACCACTAAATTGTACCTTTGCCAGCTAATTCAGTATTCTAGCAAGTAGAGAGATTTTCCCATCCCAAGTGTAATGTGTTGCTTGCTTTCTCACCATCCTGAGCTGCATGGAGGAGGAAAGCAACAACAACTACTGCAAATGTCAGTGCATGGAAATTTTTTATCAAACTATTATCTACTATATATTAAAATGGTGATTAAAGCTAGTGTCCTAGCCTGGAGTATTCCTAAATAAATGGTCAGAATCAGAATCTATATTCAGCAGTAGAAACCAAATTTTGTTGTGAAAAACTACAAACGTAGTAATACAGATCTGTCCTCTCATAAGTTTACCTATAATGCCCACACACTGATTCAATTCCAAAGTGCATTGAAGTTTAAAATGTACCTTTCCATTAAATAATTTAAAAGCTGTTGTATTACTTTGATCAGATGAAAGGATTACAGGATTTGCCACCAGACCTGTCAACTCTCTCCTGTCCAACCACAAGCTTGCATATTGCATGACCACACACACACACACACACACACGTAAATCCCTTTGATCTGTTAAAACAATTATTTAAATGCACTGTTCTATGGCCAGTAAGTTCCCAGAATCTGTCCTCTTGTTTCTCATTAGGGAAATAACATAGATGCATTGCATAGTTCCATATTTTATACTGATAAAATGGAATGATGTTGTTTATTTCGTATCGTACATTAGCTAAACATAAATCACTCCGGGTAAAAAAGTAGGGCAGACCTCAACTAAGACTGTACAGCATTTTATTTTTCATTTTGTGCATTCTGTAATTCAAAGGATAACTCACAATAACTGTGATTGCATTGCTCTTTAATGTTGTGATTTTAGGCTTCTAGGTCCTTGTAAATACATAGTTAGAAATCCCTGAAACTGACGTCACTCATTGAAGGACAGTCCGAAAACGTAAGCCATTTGAATAAGATGCTAATGCATGATGACAAGACTGTATGACTGTAGCCTACAGTAAGTGAAATTATGCCACACCTGTTTTCACATTTGAATCATAATCATCAGCTAGCTTGTTTATGTGAATTATTTTATTCACTGAACACAATAACATCACAACAGATTTGTGCTGTACTTCTGTATTAAGGAAAGAATGTAGTGCAACATACGCAGGAGACAAAGTGTGCACATAGACTCACAGTGAATACGCTTTTGACCATGCCTTGGTCTTTGTGGATGCTTTTCCACAGCAAATTTGGTTATTAATGTTTTAGTTGTCAGGTTGATGACTGAGAAATATTTTACAAATTAAGGAACCTCTCCTGAATCTCTTCCCACAGCTAATAGTTTGAACCTGATCTTACATTGTCACACATTTGTTTCAAGCTACTGAAAATATCTCAAGGTTACTAGTGTTTATTACAATAACTCTTATCAGCTATCTATGCTGATCTGGATAGTTTAATTCTGCTACAGGGCGTCTGATTATAATCGGTACAGTCAGTGTTTTTTAGTTGAGCGGTTGATTCACAGGCTGCTTCTTGATCAGAGTGACTTTTACATGCACCTATCATTTTTTATATGTCATTGGTCCCTTTTATGTTGTTTTTCATGACACTGGTTCCCTGACTGGGTCTGTCTTACACAAAATGATTTTTAATCAGTGGTTATGGGATTGCGTCGTGAAATGTCCTGCCAGTAGAATTTGAAACATGATGACTTTGGCAACCCCTTGATTACATTAGAGGTGATGTTTTACATTATCTGTCGATGACTCGCCACCTGCTATAACACCACTTGGTAAATGGAGGAGGAGGCGTGAAACGTCATAATGGAAAACTGAATACTGAGACTGAATTGAGAAGAAGCACAGAAGCCTACAGCCTACATTTTCATCAGCAAAATAGTACTCTCTTAGAATACTTGCTGGACCTGTGTCTGGCCAGCTGCAGTGATAATTCTGACTAGTGATTATTTTTTTGCAGGCCAGTATTTTAGGTATAGCTTGATTAAACTAGTGTAAAAAGTTCCGAATTCACAAACCAGTGCTAACAAGAGATTCTTGTACAGTCAACAACAACAATTTGTGGCTTTTACTGCAGTCCTAATGTCTCTTTAGCAGTTAGTCGCTAACTTTGTTTGTCCATGGTTTGGTGGTGAGCTGGTAGCGTACAGTTGGTTTATAAGAGTTGTTTAGATGAAAACAGTTGACTGCAGTGTCTGGAAATGAGGTTGATGAGAGCGGTGACGGTGAACCAAAATAGTACATTTGTGGGCCGTAAAAACCAAAACAATGAGCTGAAAGATGCTCAAAGGCTCTGTAGAGCCGCGAGGAAGTGCAGAGTTGGTTGATAATTATCTGTGGGTCTGTCACTACGAGCACCTCTTTTCATATTACACGTAGTCCGTTGATCCATTGTTACTATAAAAATATTGGTAAGTGCAGCTTTAATATAACATTTTGGCTACAGTGATACTGAAAGACAGCCTTCTGGTGTTAAACATTATAAAACAGAAGAGTCAATAATTTGCCTACACTGACTATTGCAGGACCATTGTAAGTATCACAGCAGCTGTGCAGGACATGTAGCAAGGAACTTGTTGGACAGCATCTGAACACTAGGTATTTGTTTCTGTATGAAGAGGCAAATCAATTAAACATGAAATTTCTGTTTGGTTGACGCTCTGGCTTTATGCCTCAAGTCAGTACTGCACATTTTGTGCCAGTTTGTATCCCCAAGGACAATTTAACACAACACAATGAAAGCAACATTAGAGTGGAGAAGTGGGCAAGGTTATATTGGGTGGCTGAACAACTGAACTGAAAGAAATCTGATTGAAAATTAGTTGATGGTACAGGACTCAGCATTTAACAACTTAAATAGATAAATCAATGAGTCCCAAAGATGTCAGTAGTAGGAAATATCTTGTGGCTAATCTTGATATTGGGTTCCCTGTGCTGCTAATGGCACTGGCAAAGTTTGGTATTTGTAGAGGAAACGTTTGGTGATTTTATATTAATCCAGTTTTGGAATTTGGATCAACTTTGGATGTACAGGAACAGTTATTCTTGCACACCTGTATACAGACAGGTGTATAGGAGAATACATGATTAGTCAAGGTAACAAAAATCATCTCCTTAACACTGTAAACACGTAGATGTAAATGTACAGTAAATTTAGTGAATTCAATAAGTAGCTTGTGTTTGACATCTCAAAAGCAATACTATAATTGAACTAAATGAATGATTTATATGGATGTCTTCATGTGAATGAAATATACGATTTCTGTCTACCTGGTTTTGAGTATTCAGTGGCTTTCCTCATATATATGAATTGAACTGGTTTGAGACACACCGTATAGGACGATGAATTCTTGATTTGAATGAGCGCTCCCATTCAGGCCTGTCTGTCATAGTATGAGCACAAACCATGCAACCTCACTGTATCTCTGAAAGTGTCATTCTGTCTAGAAGCCTCCTGCAGCTTCACTCAGACAAAAGCAGATTAATAGTATACTGCTGTCTCTGAGTCCAAAGACAGATATTGGGATCAAGAGATTAGAGGGATTTTCCCGGAGGATTTTTGCCTTGTTTAAATACAACTGCTCCCGACTGTCAAAGGGTGTTTGTGAAATTCTTTGACACCAAACTCCTCCTTTAACGGGATTCGTCCCACCGCACAAATAAACACATCTGAATATCCATGCCACACTCTCACGCTCGCATTAAATTGGGCCATACAGTATGTTTCTTTTTGAAGCATGCTAAGCTGGCATATGGAGTTGAGTATATCATGAGATGCATAATTCATTGATTGAATTCCATTATCTCTTAACCACTGCCAGGAAGTGATGTCACGTATGCATCAGGCAGAATTGTGGCTTTAAACAAATTTTTCTGCTTTGATTGTTTGTCATAGGTGACGTCCTTATTCATACCTATGTTTTGTGTGGAAGAATATCTCTCTTTGCATAATTCCTGGATGTTTTCTATGCAATCTGAACAGTTTTCTCTCCCCTACACAGATACAAAATGAAGCAGTTTCAAGGAAAAAATTTGCCTCTTTAAATTCCAGTCTGTAGATGATATTTTCACTTTGAACAAAAGTTGCCTTTGATGCTGCTGGTTGCGTGTCATCCTTCATGAGAGTCGTCTGAAATACTAAAAACAAGTCGAAAGTGCACTGCCACAATTTGAAAGCTGCCTTGCTAATGACAGAGCGAAGACAAATCACTTTTCAAGAACATTTTTCGTGACTTTGAAGCCCTTGGTGACTGTAACAGTACAAATAAACCTGACTTGACTATAGTACAGTGTATGTTATGTGTCACATTTCGAGGGGTTTTCTACCTACAGCATGAGTAGGAGAGTGCTCCCTCCTGCAACATCTATATGTTTACCCTTATTATAGATTGTGAATTCAATAATAAGATGGTTTTTTTTTTTCTTTTTACAGTTCAGCCTTTTTTTTCATTTATAATGCAAATGGATGTAGCTTAATGTTAACAGTACTTAGGGCTTAGCTGTATTTAATGCTTACTGTGCTTTATTAATACTTTAAAAAAAAAAAAACATTAGCCGCTCTTCAGATAGGGATTTGTCACACGTCAACAGTGGGAGCCACAACTACAGTTTCCTTAAGCAACTGCTGAGCATTTTTAGCTAGAAAAGGTGCTTGGTGAACATTAGCACACGTTGCTTCAACATGAGGCTATGATTTCTATTACAATGCGTTTGAAATAAGCTGAGCCCAGACTTGCAATTTACATTGATTTCTTAGTTCCCCTGCCAGGCCTAATACGCAAGTGTTTAACAGCTACTGCATCACAAAAAAAAAAAAGATTTACTCAACCTTAATCCCAGGCTTGACAATATCTAGGATAGTATTACAGATGTTATTAGAACTACTGTGTAAGCTGCTCTGATTATCCTGTTGGATCATTCCAACCCACAAGATGTAAAAGAATGTCAAGGACTTCAGCACATCTGCACCCACAATCCTCTCTGTCCGTTTCTCTTTTGAAATATCTGGATTGGAATATATCGTCCACATCATCTGTCCCGAGAACCTCGGAGTAGCTGCATAATAAGATTAATTAAATCACTAACACTGTTTTTATATTGAAATAGTAATATATACTTTTTATCAAGTGTCTGTCTTTGCACCAGTCTCTTATAAGAAAGAACGAAAATGTATGAAAAAAAAGCAGGAGTTAGACATCAATTTCTATCACAATATTATTGATTTGCTTCATTAAGGCAGTAGTTTGACATTTTGGGAAATACTCTTATTCACTTTCTGGTGGAGAGTAAGATGAGAAGATCATTACAGTTCTCTCAGACAGAGTCAGGCTAGCTGTTTCCCACTGTATCCAGTGCTTGTTCTAAGATATAGCCAGCTGTCAGTTGGCTGTAGGACAGACATGAGAGTGGTACGATCTCTTCATCCCCAAATGTGAAACTATTTCTTTATTAAGTCTGTGATCAGTATTCAGGTACAGACTTACTGTGGTGTAACGACAAATGCTTTGTACACTAGTTGTCATTCTGTAAGAATGTGGAACTAGAGTTATTGGATACTGTCCCACTTTGAGGAATCCAGAGTCAATGGGGTGTTCTCACAAAAAGGTGATAGCAAATATTGTTTTGAAAGCATACTTGTGGCACCGTGGACCGAGTCAGCTGGTGAGAGTAGAAATTGTACAGTATGGCCACAGCTGTGGGAGCTATCAATTTCTATCAGAGTGGCTGGCGACTCGGGCCGTTTCCTTGCTGTTGCTTGAGGAGGATAATAAGGGAGATGGTGAGCTATGTAATGCCACTAACACTCCTCTGGTAGATAGATGCATTAGGTTTATGCTGTGGTACTAAGAGATGCACCCTCACTTATACTCATTACTCTTGATTTGCTCCAAATTGTAATTTAACAACAAATTGATCCTCTGGTAGCTCTGACCTTTGCTGCAAGGCTTTTACATTTTCCCTTAAAGCGCCTCTGCGACAAGGGATTTTGGAGCAGCCTTCCTGCTACTGTTTTTCAAATCTACAACTGTCTAATGGGCTGGCGATGCCTTCTGTTCTTCTTTGTTATTGCCTGTGTGGTGATGACATTAGTACCCCCTGATTAATAACACTGCAGAAAAAAAAGGAAAAATTACAGGAGGAGTGAAGACACATTTTAAAGAGATTTCATAGAGCTGTATCTGTTTTTGTCCGAGGAGGCCATGTAGAGAATGCGCTTTTCTTTTGCACAAATTTTAAAGGGACACCACCAATTTTATGAAGTTCAGTTTACTTGTCAAAAGGAGTACTACTCAGCCTGTGAAGACCTGATGACATCATCAAGCTTGGACTTGAGAATTACAGTTGTTAATGGAAAGCCTGAGTTACAAACTAAATGTGTGGGAATTAAAAGAAGTGGGAAACATGCGGCACATTGCATAGTGTCACTTAAACATTTTGAAGCAGTTACTTGTTACTGCCATGTGCAGCTGTCTCATATCATATCAAATCATTTTTTTGCAATGAGAGTTTCAGCTTTTCCACATTGAAACACAGTGGTGACTGACCTACTTTTTCAAAGCAGTGCTGGCATGATAAACTGCTTCAGTTTGAGGCTATTTAAGATGGAACTGAACTGCTTTCATTGGTGTCAGTTGCTAAATAATTTATAATATTGAACATTATTTAACATATTACTTCTTTTCATTTAATTACACTGATAATACATTTTACATATTATACAACCTGCCCTTATTTAAGTGACTCTCTCACCTCCGAACTGACCAGTCTACCACATAATTAAGCAATGTTCCCTGAATAATGGCTGTATGAAATGGTCCATTAAGGATGCAGAACATGGACACATGTACAGTTTTTGCTCTCAAAATTTCTTTTTAAAGTTTAAGGTAAAGTCTGACTTTCAGAGTTTCATTTTTTAAATATACTTCTTTCTAAGAGAGATTGGGGCCATTTTGTTTAAGAGCTGCTACATTACACACACAATTAAGCTCTCTAGAACAGGCTGCAGAGACAATTTTTTAACTGGAAGCAATTTTTGAAAGGCAGCTATGATTGCACATACTGTTGTCTTTGAGTAAAGAATTTAGGGGAAAAATACGGGTATAGATATTTTCCTGGTGTGGGTCATGTTAACAAGCGGCAGCCTGGATACAAGAGGGGTGAGGGGGGTTGTTATTATTTGTAATGGCATGCATCCTTACTCAACCCTGATAAAATATACATCATTTGAAAGCACAAAGCTGTATGATTCTATCTGTGAAAACCCTTTCTGGGTTTCACAATATCACTGTAACAACTGGAGTGCATGCAAAACAGAAAAGCATGAAAAGAAAACATGGCGAGAATTAGGTTCAGTTAATTTACATTAGTTTTGACTTTTTGATAGCAAACTCCAAAGAGTTTCCTTTCAGAAGAGACCAGAATCATGACTGTAATCAAAAGGGTTCAAGGGCAGTAAGCATTTAACTTTGGGTGTGTTACGTTTAGGCATGTTCAGAAAAAGTGCCTGTTAAGAGGTTAAAATAAATACCTCTTGAATTCTGAATTTATACTGTAAATCCAGCTAAAACAAGGAAATAATAGAAACAGATATAAATCCAACAAACCTAAAGCACTGCATTGCTGATGGCAAAAGTGGATGACAGGTTGATTCAGGCAATCGTCAAATGGGAGAGAAAATATGAATTATATCTATTGCTGGATCTTGTGTCTAGTGAATGTGACACATGTTCCTTTATGTGATGAGAACCATCACCCAGAACCCTCCCTGCTCTTTGCCATGTCTCTTCAGCCAAATGCATTCAGGCACACTGCAGGACAGACATGGGTGTCTTAATGACATTTTGTGGAGCTGGCTGATGGTAGCCAGCACGGTGTATAATAGTAGATTGAGCAGATTGACAACAGACTGTCACTTTGGCGTTAATCAGTTGTCACAGTTTTGAACTCGCAGTCAGAGCGTCAAGGTTGTGTTGAGGTGTCAGAATCGTGTCTGCAGCAGGAAATAGAGAAGAAAATCGATTTATAGATTTATTTACCATCCTTGATTTCTTTTTTTTTTTTTCTGCTGTAGCACAACAGATGTTTCATTTAGTGAGGCATCAATTTGAATAGTAATGTAATTATTTTCCATGAGCCATGCACCGTGTGCATAATCAACAGCACAAGACCATCAGAGATGCAGATCGTCTGATAGACAGTTGAGTGCATTTTGGTGTAGTGTTACCAGCACAATAACACTGGGATCACTTTGTCAAGGGGATTAAATGGATTTATGTCTCTGGATTAGGATGTAACCAGCTGGGTACATTTGAGAAAGAAAGTGTGTGCGTGAATGTTAGTGTGTGTGTGTGTGTGTGTGTGTGAGTGATAGGGGGCTTGTTTTAATGGTCCCTGTCAGGTGATACTGCTGTTAGAGGAAAGCTTCTTTTCAACACTACCAAATAAAACCCCGTTCAGTGTGGCCACGGAAGATTGCAAAAATAATTACTTATACTACTGGAGACAATTTGCATAAATGTTTGTAATACAATCTTTCATCAAATCAAATTCTATCTTTCATCAAATCAAAACACCTATATTATGTTTTCCTATGTATCACAATTATAAACTTTCTGTTCATATTTATTTCTCCCCTGTTTTCGGTTTAAATTGTGTGTAGATCTCTCTTAATGTGCTCAGATCAGATTTAATATAAGGACACTATATTCTGCATGCCTCTCAAGCTGCACATAAATAAGAGGAGAAATGAATCATTGTTGTTTGATTTGAATTTGGCTTTGATTACCAATGATTAGAGCAAGGGAATTACTTTAATACGTTTACATATACGTTGCACAATAACCTTATACACAGTCTAAAACAAACTATCAAAATAGTGCTCTTAAGCAGGCCACTGGTTGAACTGAAATGCAGTGGGAGGAATTATTAGTTATTGTGTCAAAAGTCAACGTCAGTCTTGGGGGTCTTGACATCAGCAAACGGTCTTTTACTTTTCTCTTCTCATGTGGTCACTTGCCAGCTTCATGCTTGCCTTGTCAGAATGCTTTTTCAGCAGTGTGCTTTTCATCATCAAGCTGACTTTTTGTGAACAAAGTGCACTTTTTAGTTTCTTCCCCAATAGAATCTCATTTATCGACTGCAGATGTCCAAACTGTTGAAATGAGGAAATACGATCCTCATGATCATGCATAAAGCTGCACACAATTCAACTTATCTAAATTACATTTACATGAGTGTGTGTGCAGATTTCATGTTCGAAAGAAATTTATAAAATTCAATTTCTATTTTACTTAAAAGAATAATATACATATCTCAAATATCCTCCGTTCCTCAAGGGCTTGAGGCACAATTTTAATTGATGACTATTACAAAATGTATGTCAAACACATTTGACACAAAATTTTACAAAATTGGTCTTGTCGTGAAAGCAGTGAACTGTTTTATTGCCTTGTATTTTGTTCACAAAATGATAATTTGGATTGTTTTTTGTGCATGGTGTCTGATTTGGAAGGGGAACCAGTGGTGATGGTAAGTTTTGGGTCAAACAATCGCTTGAATCTGGGAAAGAAACCATTTTAAAGAGGTAGGAGTTTATTTTGTAGTGGAAATTGGGCTTTTGTGCCCAACTGGCCGCATGGTTACAGTAACTGGATTGATTATGGGACCATTTTTTGTTGTACAAATATTAATTCGACATTGCATGCTACTGTCTTTGTGATGTCATTTCATGATTGTGTTATGGAAAAATCAAAATAATGCAATATCATCAAATTCAATTTTTTTTTTTTTTTACATTTTGTATATTTTTTTGTATTTCTGCTATTATGATGTTAAATATTTAAATATTAAACATATAATCAGTCTCCAGGCAAATTATAAGCACTTAATGATGAATAGAACTGTTGACTGACTATTTTGTTGTTCTTTTTATAGGCAGTCAGGCCCTTACACACTCATTGGTTTTGCATGTTTCCAGTCACATCATTTTGCCACTGGTAGCATGCTGTTTACCTCACCTTTTTGCTATTACTTTACCAACATGTAATTCTTCTCTCGGCCCCCTTTAATAGAGTGACAGATTTTACATGGCAGATTCTCACCTCCACAAACATCACCAAAATTAATGTTAGGACAATTTCGTTTGGGAGGCAATCTCCTTTTTGCATTTGCCAATATGTGCTCACTGGTCATTTCTTTCAGTGCTGTGACATATCACCTGGATAGAGTTCCAGTCATGAGACCCCACTGCCTGATCTGAAACCTTAGAGGCATTGCTATACCACAGCCAACTCTATTTATTTAGGTTATTTTCTCTTGCAGTACATTTCATCACATGCGGTGTAGAGCAGGTTTTCAGTTAAGAAAAAAAACACTGCACACAGATTCCGTTGAGTCTGTTGAATTAAATAGTTGTTGATGCCAAAAGTTACAGTCCAACATAAAAGAAGTAAATCTTATTTATCTGACTTACGCAACAGGATGAACCGGCCTCAAGATGTGCTTTTTATCTGCCGCCAACAATTGAATTCTTCAAGGTTATATCAAATATTCAGAAGGGCTCATTTAGCTACAACTCTGTCCTGTATTCCAGGTCAGTGTACGAGCAAAATAAGGTGGACAACAAAGTGAAGGCCTGTGTATAAATCAGCATTTCCTCGGCAGAGGTTACAATAGGTCACTTGCATGTGATGTTTATTGCCTTGCATGGTTACGACATGCAATGGCCAGTACTAGTCTGCATGCTGCTTAATGAATGTCTTCCTCTCTTTCTCTTTGCCTGTCTGTGCTTCCAGAAGACAACTATACTGAAGGTGGGTATTTTAATTGTGGGTTTCCATACTTGTTAAATGTTATATTCCTACACTTTGTCATGGCTAAGGCTCCTCAAATAAATGTAAGGAAATGTTTTACACTGGTTATTGATGTTATTGGAGTGGTAAGTCTGATTAATCAGGTTTTCATTTTTTGTTTGTTTCTTTGTTTGCTTGTTTTTTTAAATATTGGGCATTTAGTTTATTTTCCAAAAATGCTGTGACTGTCGCAGCCAAAAAATTAAGACAGGTTAATTCACTGATTCCTCTGGAAGGTTTCTCTGGTATTTACAGTGAGTAAAACATTAGTTAAAAAAGCTGATTTTGTCATTTTCACGTATAATGTATAAAGACGTCGCACACCTCACTGTGATAATTCTTTGAGTATATGATTAAATAATAACTAAATTACATTTTTCATGTAGTGAGATTGGAATTCGTTTTTCTAACTCTATACTGCTCAGCAGCACTTTGAGTAGCCTAGGAGTACCTCTGGTTTTCTAAGCTACCAACTGCTGATCTATAAATGCTTTCATTCAATACATTTCATTTCATATCTTTTTATCTCAGGTGTAATTCAGTGTTCAGTTTGATTGCCTCAATAAAAAAAAACAGCAGGGCTTTGGACCCTGAGAGCTAGCATGGAAACCAGGATGGGCTATTAACTTCAGATTAACCAAATCAATCAGAAAGAAAGAATAAAATATAGTAAAACGTTAAAAGACCCAAGTGGGCATCCTTAAGTAAAAATGATCTTGATCGGCTTAGCAGATAAATACTATAATTAAAGTACTGTTAGAGACTTGCACCAATCATAGATAATACAAAACAGAATAATACAGACTCATTCCTTAAATCAGTTAATAAATTAACTTAAAATGTCAATGCACTGTGATTATTTTAATTGTCCATTTAAATATACTCTGTAGAATTTTACTTGCCACTTTATTGCTGACCTTACTGTTTGTTAGGGGTAATTGCTATCGTAAGTTGACGTTATGTGATAAGTTATGTTTCTCAATCAATTTGGAAAGTATAGGTCTATTTTGTATTTATTTGGTTTAATATGAGAAATGTTTCGTTGGTAAGTATATTGAGACCTTAACCACTTCTACACAGACTTTTCACACGATGCTATCTTTATTCTTCTGTTCTTTCTTTATTAGCAAGATCGTTCACTTTAGGATTCCATGGGGACGGAGTGAAATATTGTTAGTTTGTGACTGAAAGCACCCATATTTTTTAACAGCAGACTAATGACAACGTACACTGTAAAGCAGAAAGAAAAGCTTACTTATGGAAAGCAGTGGAATTAACTAGCTGGCAGCTAACGTAAAGCCCGTTCCTGTAACACCGGCTTGTGTTTGCCAGGAAGCTAGCTAGCAGGCAATTCAAAAATAGCAAACAAATTTCAGCGCTTTCAGCTTCCAGACATCGATGAAAGTGTTGGAGTTAAATTGCAACTTTAAAAGCATGTCACCTGAATGCCAGAAGAACTGTGGAGAGGAAATGGATCCACAAGCCAAACAAAGCAGTTAGTGTTATGCCTAGAGCCTATTCTTCATGGTTAATATACTGTATATATTGGTTAACTGTGTGAATCAAACAAATGCAATCCAACTAAACTGTCCATTTAAGCAATTTGCACTTATTGCTACTCAAAATGGCACGGTGACCAGACCACGTCCAATCACCTTCCTTTTTTTTTCTGTATGACTCAAATGTTATGTGGACATGGTAAAACAGTCTTCAGCTATACCTGTGTGCAGGGATTGCTCTTCCATTGGTAGGTGGGATGATAGTCTGTGTACTTCTCATCTTAGAGCGGAAAAAAAAGGTCAACCTGAATTTAGATTTCTGAATGATGACTAGTAAGTGGCTGATGATGCATTGCAACCTGCTTTGGTTGACTAAATGCTCATTATGCTAACCCTGTCTGTGCACCCTCCTCTTTCTCTCCGTCCCACTCTTCCCTATCCCAACACTCCTTAAGTAACACAGACATCTACTCTAAAAAGAGATGCCTGCATGTCAGTGTCACACAGCTTCCCATGATCCCTTGTTCTCTGCTGACTGTGCTCTTGTTTTCCTTTAAGGTCTGGCACACCTGATGATGGGCGACCAAGGTATGAGCTCTGTTCCTTTCTCCCGTAATTCCTCCATTGTCCCTCCTGCTCCCATTGTGCTCAGAAATGTGTGCGCCTCTAACTCTTGTGCGATGCTCAGGCTTGAAGCTTCAGATATGGGCTGTCATTTCACTTATTTTGAATGACCTAGTTGATATTCATTCTCCCAGTGATTTTTTATTTTTTTTTCATATGACCCCTTTTTCAAGCTCATTTGGCTTTCTACTTCCCACTTTGCTGGGTAGTCGTGTCACTTCTCTTCATATTTTCTTTTTAATTATTCACATCTACTGTACATTCTGATGTGTTATGATGATGTGGTTCAAGTAAAGGGACATTTGAATTAACATTATTAGGATATAATGCATGGTGGTGGAAAATAACTTACTGAATTTTTGAGCTAATCCTCATCTGCCCTCGCTTCCGTAATGCTTGTTGTGTGTTGAGCGTCTGCACAGTCTGTCTATTCTATCTTCATCTTTCCATTTGTGTGGCTACTGCGTATCCCTATCATGCAGCAGAGCAGGGATGTAAAGTATTGTTCTTCTCCTTTCACTTTCCTTTGTTAGTCCCCTTTGCTGTCACACATTTCCTCTCTTACATTTGTAGCCATCAAGCCTCTTTCTCCTGTCTGTCCTTTTCCAACTTGACCATGACACTTATCTGTGTCTCCTCTCCTTTTGTTCTCCCTTTTTGTCTGGAATCTGCTTTCTTCATGGAACATTTCATCAAATCGCATAGGTAAAAGTAAAGGTACTACCCTTTAAATTCTCTGAATTCATTAAACCATGACAGCAGTGTTTTTGGCATTATATACTCATGCTAAATGAAGTATATAAAGTCATTGGCAATTTTAAAATAGCTTTTTCAACTATTAATGAAAGCTTTTTCAAGGTAGGTGCCGCTTTCGCTTTGCACTCACACGTTTAAAGCTGTGTCACCTGTTTCTTTTCTGCTGGATGCATTGGAATCATAAATGAAACTCACATGGGCATATGAACACAATAGTTGCTGTCCTATTTCTAGTACACCACCACCACTCAGGGGTAACTACACTCTTTTTGTTCATATAATGGGTTTGGGGGTTGCGGGTGAGGCTTGATCATAGTGTTGTGGGCCTCCCATCCTGGCTGTGATCCTCACATCTTCTCCCTGTGGGGTAAGTGGACTTCTGATCTTTGCCATTTGACTCTCCTCCTCAGGGCAGAGAGGGGAAGCTTGGCTTCTAAGGTCCCTACTGAGCATTCAAGGTAAAACTTTGATTCTTTCAAGTTTACTCAAGTAAAGCCAAATTTAGCAAGTCATCATTAGCTTACTGAAGTGTGGGCAACTTGAACGTCAGTGTATGTGGTTAACTAAATGGAGAATGACATGTAATAATACTGTAACTGTCAAGTACTATAACTTCACATTTGAAAAGTAATGATTGAACACTATGACGTTCAAGTGTTCCACTTGAATTCTGAAATAGCTTTTTCCTTGATTTTGCTTGCTGTTGTTGTTGCTTTGACATATACTATGTTATTAGTTCTAGTTTTGCAAATTCTTATAAGCAGTTTTGGAACATTTCTAGATAGAAAATATTGTGTTATGTTAAATGCTATCTCCTATCATATACTTGTGAAGCATCATCTGAACAGGTAAGTCTTCAAACTATGTGGATGTACAGTGTGAGGCTTTACTTTATGCTCTGTGAACAGGAATCATAGCTATTGTAATGTCAGATATTCTGCTGCTTGAAGTCTAAGCTGCAGTGATATATACATGAATAACATTCACACACACACACCCAAATGAAATCATTCCCCATTATATAATGTAGAGATTGATTTTTCCATCTCCCAAGGTAAGTGTCATTTCCATAGTCTTACTGGTTGCTTATGGTTCTGCAAATAGATGCATACAAGGCTTTTCATTACACACATACTTGACATACATACAACATGTAAATGACAGCTGCCAAGTTTTGCAAAATCGTTGCAAACAAGTAAACTAGTTGTCATTGATGTAATTATGTTAGAAATGATCTTGGCATTTGGTATTTTTTAAACACAAATGCCAATTTTTCATTGCAACAGCATTTTGCTGTCTGAAACATACTGTACATGTCACATGTATACATGAGCAGAACTACTGTAAATATGGTGATACTGGCTAAAATTATATATATATAACCTATGATTAGTGGTTTACTGCAATTAGTTTTGACTAGTAGTTTTACACTGGTTAACTAGTCACATAGGGGACTTTTAAACCCCTTTGAGAACCCTAATACACACTTGATGCTGCCTGGTGTTTTTAGTGTACACTATACGGCTTCATCTGAAGCCTACAGGTTTTTACTACACTATACCAAACACCCAGCTCAGATGTGGCAGAAGGAAAGCCACAGGGAGAGATTTTGAGAATGCTGATGAGGCACAAATCTGAGCACACTGCTTCTAATTTGGGCCATGGTTAGTTGTCCCCTGTGTCATACAGTGTGAAACCTAGTCAGTCCAGTGATGTACTGTACTGTGCGGTCACAAACACATATCCCCACTTGAGCATTAAATCGAGGAGTGAGGACGGTGTCTGTATTCATTGTCTGCTTTAAGCTTGAGAGAATATTGTGTATTATGTTAGCCCCCTCTCTGTTTCATGGCTGGTACCTTGAGCATGGGCTAGTTTCTGTGTGCTGCTTTCAGCTGGCATACTGACACTGGATTCCTAAAACCTCGTTTCCATCCAGCTCTAGAGAGCAGGGCATACAGTAGGATAAGTCATAATGCTGCTGGCACACATATCACAGGGTATTTAATTGCTGTCATTACAATAAACTGCCATGTGCAGCTTAAGAGGAACTGCAGGCTGTGCAGACAGGCTTACAGGTACAACTGGGCTATTTCTAAATTAGTATGCTTCCTAATGTAATTGCTTTCACTTTCTAAAGATGGAAATTGTCCCTTTCCATTACTGTGCACATTCCCGGGATTTCTGTGAGGTGGGCAAGCGGATCCCTTTGCTAGTTTGTTTATATATTATATTTTTCATGTCAAATTGAATGGATGTTTACAATGCACTATTCCCCTTTTTTATTTTAGAAAATGCTGACACAGCAGTGCCTTTTAAGAGTGTGTTACACACTTGTAAGGCTGATAGATTCACTTTACTTCACTTTTACTTCAAATAGTAACTGAAGTCTCATATCCAGCAATCTTTTTCACATTGCAAAGGTTCTGCTGTTTAAGTTTGGTGGCATATTTTTGTAACTTATAGTTTTCTGCTAGATTTGCATGAACTGATCAAATGTGACAATTGTACAGCCACTGTAGGAGTTAACAGGGGGTGGATATTAGTCATGTTCTCACACATACAAATCTACTGTGGTTTGTGGGTTTTAACAGTAAATATTCATACAGTTGAGCTTTAGAACAAAGGTTTATGTTGTTATGTGTGTGTGTGTGTGTGTGTGTGTGTGTGTGTGTGTGTGTGTGTGTGTGTATGTAATACATCTATGTATCTTTTCATGCTTTATGAATAAAACCGAAGCCACATGAGACAAAAACAATGTTATCATCACTGTTTGCACTACACATAGTGGTATATTGGCATTTGTATAGTGCATACAGTATGAAAAATCAAATCACATGCTTAAGTCCATGCAAGATAGATACAGATCCACTGTAATGTACAATTCTATGTGCATGACAAAACCAACATCATAAAAAGCCAAACGAGTGCAGAAGCTGGATTCTAATGTTAGTGTCCCATCTAATCCAGGAAATGTTGCCTTAACCCTGAAGAAAAAGCATCTTGTGAGAAGGTGTGCATATGTTTGCATTCCTTATGACATGGTGCAGTAATGGATAGTACTTAAGCTGGGATTCAGCACAGCTCAGTGAGTAAGTGCTCTAGGAGTGTGTTTACGTCAGTGAAAGACATTGAAAAAGCCTCACTTGACATACAGTATGTGGGATTTTGTACCACTCGTTTATTTCAACACAAGCTCAGTAAGATGCTTTTAGAATCTAATATTATGTAAAGTTTGGCCATCTGCATAACTGCAAAGGTCATAATAGACCATAGTTTCAAGAGCTTCAACACTGGATACTTTAACTCACACACTTGAAAAAAAATAGCAACACTGACAGGCTACTATATATGTATTTTGAATATTCTGAGTTGCATAAAAAGTTATTTGTAACCTTTCCTCCTGCTATCCAGCTTCTTACTGTGAAATTGTTATTTTCTGTAACTTGTCTGTAAGGATTACACTTGCCATGGATGTTCCAGGTCATCATCACCAGGTCTTCATTTGCTTCTGACAGCACAGCAGCCAGCAGTAGAAGTCATTTTCATTTTCTGGTATGGCTTTCGTATAAGTGACCTCATAAGGTTTACATACCAGAGCAAAGAGCAGCAGAGCAGAGTGTCAAAGCTGCAGGTGAAGAAGATGCGGCACAGCAGTTCATGTTGGTTCCACGTGGGCTCTTGTAGCGAGGGTTGGGTTATGTTGCTCACGGTTTCCACATTCCCCTCTTAGCTTTACAGTTACTGTTGGTTGACAGGTTTGTGATATGACAGCAAAAACTTGCCAGTTGTCAGGGTACAGCAACATTTACACACGTGACTCTACAGGTAGATGACGGTTAGAAATAACGACTATTATGACAAGCAATCGAAATATTTGCCACAGTATTCTTATGACAGATATATATATAGTGTCATCTTTAGCTTAAGGGGGGGGTGCTCGTGTGTGGGGGGGTAAAAAAGTGACTATTGGGGATGAAATCATTTTAAAAAGTTTGAAAACCACCATGTAGCCTATTTGTCGCAATTTTCTGGGAGAGTGGTTCGATTTTGGTGTATAACGAAGATGACCTTACCTAGAGGTGCCTTATATTTGAGGATGCTAGCTGTAACCAAAGAGTAGCCCATCTGAAGCACATAGACAATGAAAATGCAACAAGTTCTTTTAAATAATGTGGAACGGCATGTCAGAGTGCAACTTGTCAAGAGTTGTCTGCCTTCTTTATCTGACAGGTAACACGATACCATGTGGTGTGCGTTGAATCAACAACAGATGTTGCCTTTGTAGCTTCACATGAAACCTGGAAGACTGTCAGTGAAATCCTTTCAGCTCCACTGACTCCCCCAAGATTACAGTTTCTCAGATTTAACCCTTGATATTAAGCATATGCATGGTTGCAGTCTTTTTTGAAAATAAATTCTAACCTGTGAGGTGGATTTATATTAAACCGAGAAAAGATGTCCTTTAGTGAGGGTGGTGCTGAGTGAGTGCTCATTTCTGAGGGTCTTGATTCATACTTCTCCTGGACGGCATTCTCAGAGATAATAACACCTTACAGTGAGTGGTCATCTGGAATCTCGATATGTAAAATGTCAGTGGAAGTGCTGTTTGAGAAGCTGACTCAGAATTTTCAACAAAAACTCAATTGCCTTTATCTCTAGGTCTTGGCATATGGGTAACATCATCACCATCTGGTCTGAAAACTGCAAATCTAAGAGCCTGACTGAATCTCATACAAATCAGTAGCTCTTTGTTTTTACCAATCAGAAAATTATTGTGAAAATATAATATGCAAAATGAAATGCTTTTGGTTCCAAGATTACTTTGCTCTTACATTTGGTGTCCTAAGAAGGAGAAGGAGATTTACTGTTGTGACTATAAACTGTAGCCTGTCTCTTCCAGCAGGCAAAGCTTTCAAAATATGAGTGAAGCAAAATCCGAGTGCTTACAGAAAGACGTGGACCTGCCTTTTAATTTATGTGTTACCTTGCAATTTCTGTCACATTCAAACGGCACTTTAAGAGAAGAAATTGCATTGTCTTGCAAGTGTCACAGCTTTGCTCAGTTCCAGGTTTTAAGTCTCAGCAACTATTTTTCTTCACATCTTTGGTAAGATTTTTGCTGAGAAGTCCTCAAGAAGTGTTTTAGCATAGCTCATTTTTGCAAGCTTAAGCAGATGCTCTTGTTGACCGACCTAAATTTCAAAGCTCATCCCTTAGCACGGCAGTCATTGAACTGTGAAAAGGAAGCAGGCTTCTCCCTTAGATATCTTTATATCCCTATGTTGTTAAAAATACAACTTTTTAAAAATACTGATTTACAGTTTTATCTGCACAAACACCCTCATTGGCTGTAGGCAACAGACCCCTCAGGGCTGCTAAAATGTGTAATTGTTGCTCTATCTAAAAAGAATTTGTAGACTACAGGAACAATAAGGTGGCCGCATGTATATGCATTGAGTCAAAACTAATTTCACACATATAATTACTCATGTTCCTTCATAACAATGGTGTGAAAAACATGATTAATGCTAGAGTGAGGGGGAACGTGTGATGAATAACTGTCATAACTATTTTAGTAAGGTGACAGAGGATGATCATTTGGTTATACAGCTGGTGATGCCCAGGAATCTTTAATTAGTGATGCACAGATCCAATGCATTGGTATTGTCTGTAATATTGATTGGATCAGCCAATTTTAGAAACTTTATGGAACAATATGATAAAACATTTGACTAGCCCAAAATAATTTTGGTGTATATGAACATTTCCACCTAAAGTTAAGAGGTGATGAGTAGTTACAACCTCATAACCTTACACACAGTGAGGAGAACAGATTCCTATTGGAAAATAAGCACTGAACAGTACTTAGCATCAATTAATTCCCTGAGTTTAGGTATCAGAATAGCTGTCAGGAGAGGTGAAGTAGGATTAGGATTATCGCATAATTTTTGGCGTGCATCCTCTTAAAACAAAGCAATGTCTTCAAGTGACCCGTCATCACAGGTTTAATGTGTCTGAGTGATAAGCTGTTAAACCAAAGTGATTTTCTATGCTCAGATTATTTCATTTCAATAATCTTTGAAGGCCCAAAGGGGTAAAATTACACAATATTTTACATAATAAAAGGAATCTTAGAGAAGTCAGAAGAGAAGTCAGAAGACTTTGTGTTGAAGAAATATGTTTTTGATTCAGTCCTATCTTGTTAGTATCATTATTCTTGCACTGTTGTTAGATTTTAATCATTTTACATTTGCACTACCTGCATAGTTAATCACCTTACATTTGCATCTATTCCATTTAGCACCTACTATATCATAGTGACAGCTCTCTGTAGTAGTTCTAGCGGCTAGACTTTTACATCATGGCTGTGTTTTTGTGTTCTTATTGTTATATTCTTGTGTGTATTGGTGTTTTTGTATTTAAGATACTGGATGCCTAAATTTCCCCCGGGATCAATAAAGTATCTAATCTAATCTAGTCATCTTTAGAGGGTCCTGATTGCCAGGTTGGGAACCAACCAACCCCAATGCTCATCTGATTAGCAGTTTATTTCAGAATGTCAGTACAATAGCATAGTATCCCAGGTTTTGGTGTAGACAGCTGAAAAGTAGCAGTCAGACTTTCAGCTCACCACCTGCTTTGTCTATGAAGCTGACTGAATAACATCTTAAAAAATAATAAATTGCCTTTTTTAAATGTCCAATTAATCCCATCATCTAGGCCTAAACTAATGGGAGCACCACATTATCAACCCTGTCAATACAAGCCAAGTAACCAAAGTTGAAACAATTTTTCAAAACTGTTAGGCCATCAGGAGTTTCTAGTATAGCCATATTGACTTTGTATGAAGGCAGCTTGATAAGGGACTGGTTTCCTTGTTTTCTTTGTGGGCTCAACGGCACAGGTTGTCCAAACAAACATTATTACATTGAGATTTCATGCACACACTGATAGCTTACTTACTACTTGCTAATTTACCTCTTTCATGCCTGTACTGCCTATCATACCTGTTCCATGTACCACCCGCGGGCCATCAGTGTTTGTTACAAACAAGGTAATTGTGCTTGATGGGTCACAGAGACAGCTTTCACTGCAGCAGAGATGGGGAAGCGGAGTCCTTTTGCAGTGCAGAGAAAAAAGGCCTGTAATTGCCTGGAGTGAGATTTGTGTATCTTGACATGGCAGATTGGCAAGACTGCACTAAAGTTCCACAGATTAGTACATTTCCACAGATTCTGCTCTTGAGGGGGAGGCAGAAAGACACACGGAGAGAGTGAAGGACTTAAAGCAGAGAGAAAGAGGCATTTAAAGAATGAGCACAAGGAAATGGGCAGAGAAAGGGAGAGGGGTACTATGTGTGATAGAAGAAGTGTGATAAAGTGGGATTAGAGGCATGTGATTATAATAGACACAGAGTGGAAATATAGTAATGAAGGAAAGAAGAAAAACTCTCAGACTGTTGCCTGTTAAATGAATGTTTTCTTTCTGGACTAAATTAGGTTAATGTGTTTCAAGCAAACATGTATTTTCATACATCGGACCTGCCCGCCTGACTTTCTGATGGACATGTTTTGCCTCTTTGTGCCAGTCTGAGCTTCATCGGCAGCATCCTGAATCAGATAAGCAGTTTCATGCCTTCACATCTCTGAGCTGTCATAACGGACAGTTTTTCTGAGGCAGGGTTCAGCAGCAGCCCTGTCTTCTCGTGTAGATCATCAATGATAACAAAACCCAACATCAAACTTTGGATTAATAGTTATCATTGCCTTTCCCAAAGAAAATGTATTCTAAAAGATGACAAGCATATATATTTTTTCCCAACCTAAAGAAAGGGCGAAGGAGAATGTAGAATAAAAAGGTTGGATCAATATGAACAAGGCTCATCTAGCTCCCCAGGTAGAGTGGAAGGAGATCTGCTCCAGATCAATATTGCTGCTCGATGCCAGTGAGAGACTGCAGTGATGAAAAACTCTATTTCTTGGCCCGCAGAAGGAGGTAGACGAATCTTAGCAGAAAATAGATAAAAGGGAGATACCTATACTTCAGCTGTAGACTGTGAAATGCATCATTTGCATGTCAGTTTGTTTAGTTAGTTCAGCTTTTAGATCATGTATTATGGCCATTTTAGTGACCTCCACTGATGGAATGCAGCCAGGTGTCGTTATGATGTACTGTGTATGGTATGAAATCATATTTAATCTTTCAGTATGTATTATGAAATGAGATAAAAATGTACACAATGCATGTTTATAGAGCGACGTGCGGTGCTGTAGTGCTGCTTTGTGCAGGTGATTTATGAGAACAAGCCAGTGGCTTAGCTACCTTCAAAGAGATTATTTCCCCCATTTTTAATGGTTCATTCATCTTCTCCCATGACTTTCCAGACATGTTGGAGAAAAGGGATACAGTGTGACTAATTTATATGGAATCACTCACTCCAACACATATTCATTTGTCCTTTCCATGGCTGTGGCCCAGTCTTTTCATTGTGGCATTATAGTGTATAGGCCTACTGTTCATCGAGAGAAATACAGCAGTGTCAATACAGCAGTGTCAAATGTGTTTTTCATGATACACAAATAAAAACAAATTACAGATGATGATTTTTAAACAAATTATGTTGATTACAAATGCATTTTTTTTATCCACAACAAATAGTGCTCAACTTGAATAAATGTCAAACAATTATTCGGAATGAATGCAACCCTACTTAGGTCACCATAATTTACTTACAAGTCGTCATATAGATTTGTAAAACTAAAAGGTCATCATGAACCATGCAGTCGTCACTCAAATTGACACTTATTTCTCTCCATAGATCTAAATATAGAAAAATAACAGAACAAGTCAGCCTTTATTAATCTCAGTGGTTGACTTTAATAAATAAATATAATAAATTCAACTATAATTAGGACTTGAGAGTTCTTGCACTATTGATACAACATCCTGTGAATATTTTTGTCTCACCGACCAAACCCAAAAGTCCATGCCTTTTCAATGATGCATAGAGAGGAAATAGCAAGGTTCCCTGTGGGAAATTGAATAGTCCATTTCCAATCGAGTGTGCACTGGAAAATCCATGAGGGTCAGTGGCAATTTGTCTCAGGAGGTCTGCACTGAGAGTCATTACGCTCAAGACTAACATGTCCCCAGGGACAGAACCATTCTTTATAACCTTTTGATGTATATAAAATATTTCCCTTCTCTCCTTGTGCTTCCTCTTGCAAATAGGTATGAAGATTTTTCCCCCATCCAGAGGAGTAACATATGAATTGCAAGTTGCATAACAGCGTAATAACCGACACAAAACAACACTTTCCTCTTTCATAGTGAAGCAGCATCTCATTAACCTTTATTTTCAAGAAGCTTATGTTTGTTTAACAAATTGCTCATGTCCCTTGTTTAATTATAAGAAAAGTACCATATTTACTCCACTTGGAAGACAAATTTTAGTTGTTGCTCTGAATAAAGGTGTCAAGAATTTAAATGGGCAAAATGTGCTGCTATCAGTCATTATAGTTTACTTATGTTTTAGCAGGAGGAAGGTGACATTCGAGCAAATGTTTCCTGATGTACGAACCTGAGATCATTTTCTTAGTTCACTTCATATGAGTCATTCATTTTCATAATGCTTCTCATACTTGCTTGTTAACCACATGTACCTGTTGTAATTGAGGATCCTGACAATGGTTTCCTCTGACAGCATCTCTTTGCTAATTTGATTGCTCAGGGACGGTCCTCTTGGCCGACGGTATCGTTGTTGATGAATAAAAACAATGTAAACAGTCATGGCTGAGAATGAAAATGAGCATTTCATGGATTACAGACCACAAGGCAATATTTGCATTTTTACTAATATTGTTGTTTTGAAATTAGAATGATGTCAACGCAGAGCTGTCATAGCCCCCTGGTCAAAGGCTTGAACTGGTCAGTTACCTAGGTGCTCCATTTTTCAGCTTAGAGAGGTGTTTTAGACAGAAAATACTTTAGTGAAATGTTCTCTGACGTATGTGGACAGTATTTAAAGAACTCCCTCAGAAAATGATGTGTGTGCTTCCTCTATTAATACTTCTATTGTACTTTAAATAAAAAGTCATTTTTTACTCATATGTGTACCTGGAAATGATCAATTTCTATAATAAAAACCTGCCTTTTAGTTAAGTTAGTTACAAGTAGTGGTCCCCTTTCTATTCCTATTTGAGCTCTGTGTAGTGTTGTACAATAGTTACTGAAATGGCAGCAATGGAGCTTTGAATGGGACATGAGGTTTACATTTAAAACCATCCTACTTTATTAGTGTGCCTATTTCTGCTGCTCATCTAAAGAAATGTTTTTCACTTTGGAAGCAGTAAAATCATCTCCCTCTGTGTTATTCATGTGCCCTCAGCTCTTATTTCCTGCCTTGGCTTTTTCTCTCCGCTCCTCAGATTCAAATCACCTGTGCGTTGCCCACACACCCTTAGAGAGAGAAAATGAGCCGATGAAAGACAGTGGGAGATTACATGACCCCACTTGATCCATAGCTGCTGTATCAATGAGTTTCCAGTTATCAGTGCATTCTTGTTTTGGCTTGTGGATGAGATCCACCTCAGAGCAATATCAAAAAGGCAGCACTGTGCCTGGTTTTCATTTCATTGTTGTTAGAGGAAGTTCAGAAGAGCACGATGATACCTTGCAAACCTGGGTTTCAGTCATTCGGAAGACAATATTTTCAAGAGAATATTTTTAACACTTGACATGTCCAGGCTACTTTTCATGGTAAATAACACAGAGCTTGATACTGTATGAAAATTTAGGAAAACATCCGTTTAATTTAGGCCACTGACAAGTTTTAATTTGATGTATTGTGGTTAAAAGGACAATTTAGGAAGAAATCACTTATTGCTGCCCTTAATGGTTAGTGGTGTAACCCTTGAAGTCACATGTTAACACAACACTTTCTTTCTCCAGTTTAATTGTTAAGACAATTTGGCCCTCAGGGGTAAAAATCAGTTTTCTTCATGAAACATTTTAGTGGTCCAGCCCTCTTTGTAAGATTTGTCTCAGTATTTACAACAATTAATACAGTCATGATTGAGAATTTAAATGGACCATACTCAATGTATGTACATTAGGAACCAAAGCTAGAGCTAGGCTGGTGACTTTTCAGGATGATTGGGTTTGAATGAATAGACTGGTTGTTGCTTTTATGATATATATTTGTGAATGATGCATTTGCTGTAAGCTAAAACTTTGTGATGTGATAAAACATGTTAAATGTAAGCCCATTCCATGTTTTTAAGATAAGAGCTATGAACTTATTATTTTGAATGGTCTGTTTTAACTGAACAATCAAGTACTGACAATGTTGCGTTTGCACTGCAGTATCATTACTAATCAAAAGAATGTCACTCCGCAAACTTTTACTAATAAACAAAGGAATTAAGGAATCGCAGCATGTGGGTTGAAGTCATGATATGAGATTGCGGTGTAATGCTGATAATTCAGAGCTAATAATTTCAATCTTTATGGGAATATACAGAATCATCCCCATCTCTTCTCTCTTGTGGCATTCACACCTCTCATGAATTATAGATGAAACTAATTGTTTCATTTGTGGCTATTCCCTTTAGTGTTTTAGTAATCCATCATTCATCTTCCTGATCTCTATCACTGTCAAAGGTGTGTTTTGTACAAGCCTCAATGAAATCTCCCACTACAATTGAGCTACTTGAGGAATGATAATGTTACAAAGGAATGGCTGTTATACTGTAGTTCCTGTTGTCTTAGTACACTGCAACAAAAGACAATATAATGTCAAGCAAGAGAGAGTTGGAATTTGGATTGTAAGACTTTATTCAGATTGTGAATAGATCTGATCAATTACTGTCAGTCTGTACGCAAATAGGTGCACACTAATGTCAATACCTGGATTTAACACATAAACCCAATGCTCCTAGATTTGCATTGTCTTTGTGGGCGGCATGGTGGTGCAGTGGTTAGTACCGTCGCCTCACAGCAAGAGGGTTCTCGGTTCGACCCCACCGCTCGTTTGGGGCCTTTCTGTGTGGAGTTTGCATGTTCTCCCCCTGTCTCCGGGTACTCCGGCTTCCTCCCACCATCCAAAGACATGCAGCTTAGGTTAATTGATGATTCTAAATTGATCTCTATATGTCAGCCCTGTGATTGACTGGCGACCAGTCCCCCCCCCGCGACCCTCTGAGGATAAGCGGTATAGATAATGGATGGATGGATAACACCATTGTAATCTCTCTAAAAAAAAAAAGAGAGAGAATTTCATTGGGATGTTTATGCAGGAGCTCATTTCCCTGTGTAAAAAGTAGAAGCTGCTTTTTAAAAAACAGACGATTTCACACTTATTAGTGCCTGATAAGCCCTGTGCTGCCTGTGGGGAATGACATAATGAACTGTAAATATATTGCTTTCAGATGGCCCTGCTGAGGACATAATTCCCTGTCCCTGAGCTCAGGTGAAGGTCAGCGGGGAGCTGTCAAAATGTCTATGTTCCCATGGAACGTGCTAGCACAGCAAGGCTCCCAAGAATTAAAGTGCCTGTTTGAGTCAAGCCAACCTGGATCATTAATTTTCATTTTTGCTTGCAGTCAGCGGTTATTTATCCTTGGGCTTTATAATTCGGGGCTTGTGGGATTGGGCCAGATTTCCCTGTGAGGCAGTGAGTACATAATTTGGTCTCTGGCAAAATAGCAACACAGTTAGCTTTAACATTTACTCTGACAAGTAAAAGAGCATTTGTAGATTACAACCTCTACTAAGGTCATTAAATGTCATTATTCCAGGTAATAGTTCAATCTCTGATGGACTGATTTTGTGTGAGATACGCTTAATTTGATGTGAGTACAGCAGATTGTATAGGGACAAATCATTATCCCTAAGCTCTGCTGGAAAAGGCTTTTTGGCATTGTTCGGAAGTGTATAGTGCTTGGCAAAAGCTGCAGCCAGTGCCTATTGGTTTCATTGAAGAATTCCAACAATGCCAGCGAGCAGTTTTTTGATTAAAGCTACAGTGGGCAAGATTTTACATAAAAATTGATTTTATCAGGTAGCATCACAAAGTGGGGTGTACGTCAGAAAGGCATCCTATCCACCGTAATTGAGATCACACACATTTTTCCTACTTGCTAAAATTAAATTCAGTGGGTGAGAATGGTCACTCAGCCCATAGGAAATTGAAAATCAAAGAGTAATGCAAAGTTATCTCCTAAACAGCAGCGAGGGTGTGCTGTGTTTAGAAAATCTCTCTTTCATATCCTGGATCTGTCTCTCTGTTATCTGGGTGTTATATTTAAAATGTATTCCTCTGTCTGCTAGAACGTAACCTTTAAATTGTTCTCAATACTAAGTTTAAACACAGTAATCTAAACACACATTAAGGTAGATCTTGTAAATCTAGTAAAATGAATGAAATGTTAAGAAAAGATACATAGTGTAGCTATACTGGCATTGGATATGGTATACTGTAGATGTACTATAGTGTATCAAACATTTGATCAATAAAATATTACGATAAAGTCAGAATCAAGCCCACAGAGAGGTGATGTTCTTTTAATTATGTAAGGATACAGTATGCTACCCTAGTTTTCTGCTGCTGGAGAATCATAACATTGAACAATTCCAATACACTTTTTAATTTGACTTAATGAAATGAAACAACCCATGACACAACAGTTAGAGATGAATACTGCTCTGTATGTGGTATTTTTTCAACAAAAAGACATCTTTGAAAAGGCTTTAGAATGATATCATAGTTAAGCCATATAGTCATTTGCTACTACTTTTAATCCTACACTTTCATAATTGAATATTTAGTTTGCATTCAAAATTAAGGTACCATGTACTCCATCCCAGCGCATGTGGGAGAAGTTTCCCTCGAACATGTGGTTAAAATTGTGAAATGGTCGCAGTTTGCTTAGGTTTAGGCACCAAAAGTACATATAGTAGTTCAACGTTGACTTTATTATTTTAACCCAAACCATCTTTTTCTTAAACCTAACCAAACTGCGACCGTTTCACAACATTAGCCACAGTAAAATAAATAAATAAATAAAAGTAAATTAAGTTTCACGCAGGACTCAAACAGCAGTCTGCTGGGTGAAAGTCTGGTGTTTGATCCCTCGTCCATCCTGAACTCTTTATACTACATCACCTAACTTCCAGACTGCCAGAAAGCCTTTCTGCCTTTGAGGCAAACGTCTCCCATGTGCCATCCCAGCTGGACATGTGATATGATGATTGATGATTTTACACTTAATAATGTGATGAATTATAATTTACTGTATACAGCATTGATGTGGTATGTAATTTATCCACAAATCAGTATGTTAACTAAAAACTGTATTTTAATGCTTGCAGTGAATCATGTCAAGAAAAGTGTGAAAAGGTTTTTATCATCATATGTAAAACATTTTTAATTTATGGTTAACTGTAGTTGGATAACTGGTATAAAAATGTATTCATCACATTGTCATATAGATTATTCATTTATGCATCTGTGTTTTCACAGCATCATAATGTACAGTGGTTTAGAATCTTGATTGGATGGCTTCATGGAGTATAGGATGGCAGACTTCGTTGTTTTTTCAAAAAGATATTTTTATGAACTTGTCAGTAATGTGGTTCTAAGGAAACAATTATATAAGCCATTTAACAGTACTGGAGCTGCATTTGCTGTGTAATTTAGAGGCTGTGTCAGTGACTAAAATAGGCCTGCAGATAAGAGCTAAGGATGCCTTGCACATCATTAAGTGTGAAATATAACAACATGATCCTAAGCTGCCTACTGTTCCCCTGGAGAGACGACAGCTAGATAGGACTCTGCACAATTATGGCTGAGAGAGCCATAGACCTACCTTGCTCACATTGCGTCATTTTAAGGCTGTTCTGATGGAGAGTATTGCAGAGCACCACTACACAAAGCACCTGATAACAAAGGTAAAACATCTTTCCATTGCTGTTTGTTCTCTGGTCCAGTAAAGCAGTGATAAAGCTGATGCAGTTCTGATTGGATTTCTCTTCCCCCTAAAGTTCTCCTTGTACATGCATAGCAATGCATGAGCCTAGAGTGTACCTAGAGGCACATTATCACGGAAATTATTTCACACCACTTCAAGTGCTTCCTGGAAGGGAAGAAAGAAAACATTACATTATCTATGAAGATACTGCTCTGGAAAATTGAAAAGTGAAGTATACTTTCTCAAAAAGGCAGGATGTTGCGCTCCTCTGCCTCGTCTTCCCTTTTCATTCCTTAATTTGCATGAAAAGCCTGACTACTTTGTTCTGTTTAACTGCGTGCTTTTTTTAGAGGTACAGTATGTTTGGCTGGAAATGTTGGCAAGGCAGCATCATTGTCATTCCGTCAGCTTTTAAATATAATCAAATATCACTTCAGTGAGTCATTTCATTACACGTTTGGAACAGTAGAGTAATTAGCAGCAATATAACACAACAGTAACTGCAACAGATCCAATCAAACACCAACTTCCATTTATTATGCATTATAGGCAGCTTCAGTGCTCTCGCTCATGATACATGTAACCCATCTGCACATGCGATTTTACACCTAGAATCGCTGCTACTGTACGCAGCTTCACAGTGAATAGACAATGAATCATATACATTACAGAGAAAAAACTGAATGCTATGTTAACATTGGTATTTTCCAATCTTTCCAGTATCCCTCCCACTGCAATACCCTGGGGTTCCAGAGAAGAGTAAAAAAACATTGTGGTATTTTAGACTGCTGACAAGCTCTTCTCTGGCTATTAAATCCATTTCTCACTGTCAGTGGAGGTGGAGCAGCTTAGATTTGAATGAGGAGATGCTGGCGCTCCTGCTGCTGTGGGACCTATACACTGAAGGCGATGGAGTCCATACTGTGCATTGTGCCACAACTGATGTACGTAGGATTGTTGCAGAACTGAGGCTGTTTAGAAGTGTAATAAGAAATGTACTGACATTAAGTATTATTAACATTATTATTAAAAGTTTATAGTTACACCACCAAAAAAAGACATTCAGGTCTGCAGTGTTCACTGAGCCCCTACCAGACTATTAGATGCTCAGACTTTCCAACAAGTCCTTATACCTAAACAGCTTTCTGTCAAAACAGCTCACGTGAGTGTTTTCTGATCTGCCACCTCTGCGGTTAAGGTCACAATTGCGGTATCATCCAAGCCACAGCAGGTCAAGGAGAAGCCTTTGGGGATAATAAAAATGGTCTTGCAGAACAACTAAAACTGCTTGATTAAGATTAGGATGACTGATGATGATGATCTTCATGCTTAAAAGAAACCATTGTTGACTGTTGGTGTATGCTGACCACCATTCACTGAATGTAAACATATGTTTGACAAAACAATCCCCACTGAAGGTTCAATTCATACCTTTTTCAGAGACTTTCAACCATATAACGTGGTGTTTTTCAGCGGAAGGACTTTGCTTGCCATGGAGATGGACCTGTTGACATGCAAGTGCAGTAGCTTTTATTATTTAATTCGTAGCACTTTTAGTACTTCTCGTATGTGTTGGCTTAAAAGTGAAATAGTAGTCTATCAAAACAATTTTGAAATGGTCCACTTACCGTATTACCATAACCATATTACACCGTCTATAGAGCATATGTTAATATAAACTTCTTCAAATACTGTCATTATTTGCATGACCACAAGAGGCTACTTGTCAGGAAAATGTAAACATATGGCCTCACAGGTGACCAATGATGTCATGTTTCTGTTAAGGACAGCCTCAACTAGTCATGTAATGCTCTATATAATGTACTGTCTTTTTAACTTGAATGGTAAGCATGAACACACAAGCCACCTAGAACACACAAATACATCCAGTGTACATTCCAGCATGCAAACATAATTATATTAACACAAAAAACCCACACAAATCCACCAGTTGGCGATTGACAAGAAAAGAGAGCTGACAAAAGATTTCTGGTATCAGACTGATTGTTATGAACTTTATCTAGACTCTTATTTAAGAAACAAATGGCCCTGTCATCAAGAACACACCATCTATAATTCTTTGTCCTTTTTTTCTCCATAAACAGTTATTCCGCCTATGCCGGCCTTGGTGCCAAAAGATAAATAAGGGGAATTAATTTGTGTCAGGATGACAGGAAAGCACTGCTCTGTTTGGCAGGAAAAACGGAGCAGAGAGTGTTATTAATGACTAGACGTGTGGACTGCAAGGACTGCAGTTGCTCAGAAGGAGGTCAGGAGAGAGGGAGGCAAGCCAAGGGGACATGGAGGACGGGAACAGGGTGCTAACGCAAGAATAAAGGGAATATTCAGTTGGCAGATCAACGGAGGAAACTACTCTTTAGGATGTTAGAACACCCACCACTCCTCAGCACATCCTTGCTTGTCCTAGTTTTTAGTGTCACCAACCTTGCACCAATCCATGCTGTGTGATGGTGTAAAATAAATAATGGGCACCTCACTGCTGACTGTGTGTTGTGTGGGGGCTGCAGTCAGGTCTGTGGAGCTGTGACCCCACCGCCTAAAGAGAGGACAGAACTCCTTTCAATAGATACTTCTGTAGCCTTAGACCGGCCATGCTTTTAGAACAGGAAGCATCTTCAAACTCTGTGTGTATGTGTGTGTGTGGGTGTCTGTCAAATGTATTTTTCAGTGTTCAGTATTGGCTTTTAAGTGTTAAATTCCCATGTGGTTTGAAACATTAGTTGGCAATTAGATTTAATCACTGCTCTGTGTAATTCATTGTGTAGATCATTTGAATGAATGAACAATTCAGGTCTTTGCTTTCTCTTCTTTTTAAGGCCCTGAAAACTTAATTTCTCACTCAACTTCATGGATCCTTCATGAACGCACCTGCATTTACTTTTTTTTCCCCATTATTTTATCAATACTTTTCCCCCCTTGTAAATACCTAATGATGAGAGTTTGGTTATACTGGTTATTGGCAGCTGTTGCTATTGTCACATAATTATGACATATAATATGATGTGTTTGTAATAGAGAATAAGTAAGAAAGAGCTAAGAATATTATTTTTATTCTGTTTATCTGTAGTAAAGTAAAGTAATACAACTGTCATGTTAGCCACAATGATTAGCCTGCTGCCTCAGCTTTTTGAATGTCAGATATGAGCCAAAATACTTAGGTGCCCTTCCAAAAGTCAAACATTGCTACTCTAAGCATTAAATATACAAATGACCTGCTTGTTCTAACCAAGACGTCCCACTCAGAGAAAGATATTATGTGGAGAAAAATAAAAAACACACACAAGTTAATCTTTTCTGTTTTAAAAGTTTTTTGTAAAGCTAGCAGCACAGTGTCATCGCTGTGTTGGCTGATGTAAGCAAGCGTGAATGTAAGAGACACACGTCTGCATGGTTACCATGTTACATCAATGCTGCAGAATCAAAACAACTGTAAAACTGGTGTTTTGTTTCAGTGAGAACTTGAGCACATGTGAGGAAATAAAGCCTGTTTTCACAAAAACAATGTTCACCCTCCGGCCACTGAGACGTCAGCACTGACCCAGGCCATGGTGTGAATATTAGTCTAAGTCTGCAACATCTGTAAGGAAAAGGATGATGCAATTGTATATTTTTTCTCAATTGGGTCCTTTGCAAAGAGGTAAACATTCAAAGGGAGGCTCCCAGTTGAAAAGTTCAGGATTAAATACATAAAGCGCTTGAACAAACTGCATGGTTAATACAGCTTTTTCAAGGAATGACGTGCATTTTTGTATTTTGACATACCGAGCAGCTGCCATAAAAAACATGCAGTACTAGGCTAAGGAAAATAAAGAGTGTATTTTTATGGAAGCTAGACATTTCTTAATTAACTCTTTATCTTCTGAAATCAAACTTGGTTTTCTTGTGATCTCATTTTACTACTGTTCTCATTACCATGCGATAACAATAATATATTTTGTTCAGATCTTGAGATAGGGTTAAACAAAATAGGATCAACCAAAGCAGCTGTTGGCGTAAGGCTGCAATTTCCTCCAGTTTTCAATAGCTGTTAGTGTTAGCAAACATACATAAAGGTGAACTCTCTTATGTACTCTACAAGGCAAATAGGTATACAAAATAGAGACAAACAATAAGCAGCTGGACAAACAAACATAAATGTCTATATACATGTCAGGTTACTGGCTGTTAACTATTGTATTGGTTTTTATTATTTTATTTAATACATTTATACCAGCATGCCGGTCAAGTCACTGTTTTGATTTTTTTTTTCAATTACGTATTGCTGCTTAAGTAGATGTGTTTAAACAATTACAGCTCAAAATCAGCTTTTAGAGTCTGTCATTGAAATTAATTCTGCCACACTCGCATTAAGTACTATAAGTGTGGAAAACCACTCTACTAATGGTGCATGGCAGTGTGTGATATGCTTTTTACAATATAAAGGTCAAGCATGCACTTCACATTTGTGTGTGTGCGTGTGTGTGTGTGTGTGTGGGTGGGTGGCCGTTTGAACATAGCATCTCCAGAGCATCTTCAGCCATTACACCCACATGGAGAATACAAAGTGGCCCACAAAAGCTGGGCTGACCTTCATCAACATCTGGCACACATGCATGTAATAGAGGCTTATTGTGCTTTTGCTCAGCCTTTTATAAGTGTGCAAGCAAATGTGCAATAGATTTGTCATCATTAACAACCGTTAATTATTATTTGCATCAACAGAAGAATCTTTATGTAAGTGAGTGTGCAGGAGACAGGCTGTGTGTGTTTGTGTGTTCAAGACAATCTGACAAGTGATGCACAGTTTACACACCCGAGATTGCAGGGGTCTTGACAAACATGTGATTATTCCTCAGTAATTAGCTTGTTGGCATCCCTGTAGTAAAAACAAGGGTGGTAATTATGAGGAAGAGGTCTTGGGACTGCTGTCTGCCTCTCTTCGAGAGACATAACTCACCAGGGGATAAGAAAATGAGACAGGAACAGGAGGGCATGGTGGAAGGAGGGGTGGCATGTGTTGAATGTGTCCATGCTGTCATAGAAGACAAAACAGTCTCGTAATTGCCATGCAAGGAGGCTAAACACCAGATAGAGACGCAATGATGTGGAATTAAGTGAGTAATAGAGTGTATGAAAGAAACTGCCTTTTAGAAGTCATTAGAAAAATAATTTAGCTTGTATGTTGGTGCAGATGGGTGCACTTTAAATAAGGGAGTTAAACTAAAAGGAAACTCAAAAAAATCCCTTCTAAATGTGTTGAAATTGAATACAGTTGGAACAGTTTTACTGCTATATCAGCCTGTAAATTCACATATTTTGTTGTGTATTGTATACACTAAATTCATGGCTCACAGTGCCCAGCAGGCTGTGTGGAGCATGGATGCTCTGTCTAAGACAGAGGGCCAGAAGGTCACTGGGGGCAGATGGAGATCCATCACAGGCTTGACTAGTGCTGATTGGACCACTAGGCCACCCCTGGACCCACAAGGCCCCAATTGCTGCAGTTGCTTGGCAACCCTTGCTGTAATTAGTCCTGAGATGTAGCGCCTCAAGTCAGATGCTCAGTCTTCACTGCTAGGTCAGACCGCAGTAGGAACAGAGCCACACCTACACAGGCTGCGGCTACTCAAGTGAATTCATATTGGAGCGCTAAGCACATTGTCAGCATATGAGCACAGGAAACAAGTTCGCCTAATAGCTGAAAAACTAATTTCCTTGGACTTAGAGACAGAGAAAAATTCAGCCACTTGAATTTTATTTTCTTAATTGTTACCAGATAGTACATTATATCAACCACATGTAAGCAAAGCACAATATAAATACTTTTATTTTGTGATGTTATGCCATCTTAGTTATTAGTGTATTTTGCTTTAAAACATTTCTTTAAACATTTCTCATACTACAAAGTACATAAAACGTCAGTCACTGGTAGCAAAATTTGCATGCCCCAGTGTGAATAATGTGATTGTCTGCTTTTAATTTGAAAATGTTGTCAAAATAATCAGACATAATAAGTGTAGGTAAACAATGGAAAAACAATGTCTGTAATATATATATATATATATATATATATATATATTTCTGTGTATAGTGAAAACAGTGTGTGCTGAATATCAGTCCTCATGAGGCATGAGTGTTGCAATGTACATATTTTACCAAAGTGAAATATTGCTATAAGCGTGAAACGTGACAAATGAGGTACTGAGGAAGCTAAAGGCCACTTTTGGCAGACTGGAAGAGAATGACCCACGCAGCAGTGGCTGAGAAGGCAAATGGGGACTTAAATAAGGACAAATTGCCACAGCCATATTGTGGTGAGATTGCATTTACTGATGGAGGAAGAGAGTAACAGCTCATTCTCCAGAGAGACACTTGTATAAATAAATCATGCTGCTTGCACATGAGAATGACAGAACTTCTATGTACGGGATGTGGGGACTGTTGAGAGGAATGAAGGGAAGAGAGATAATAGATAATAGACTGGATGCATGCAATTTAAAGTATCACTCTATGACTGCCATGTAAGTGTGGTGTGAGGGCTGATAATGCCTGCTAGACTTCAAGTACTACATTGAACGTCCTACCACTGTTGTAGATCAAATTGCTTTATATGACGTGTTGCCTGGATCCATGGGGCTGCTGGGGTGGGCTGACTTTTCTGGAGACATGTTGAATAAACATTTTCAAAGTATATCACAAAATTATAGCTTCAATTCAGTGAAATTTGTACACAAAGATATTCATAGAGAAAGTCAGTATCATATTTGCAGCACTTCTAATACATTACATCTCCCTGTTTTGTTCGTCACAGTGTCTGGCACTCCTCTAGACCTTGATATTCCCTGTAGGAAGCAGTGATAGTCAAGTCTTGCCAATGTGGTAATTAATAGTGTATTAAGCTGGTATTGATGTACAGGAAATACTGTATGAGAGTGTTTGTCATAAATTAAATTAAAAACTCAAGTTCAGTTACTAGACTATTATTGCTTAAGATGTATGCATGTCACTGCAGCGTCTATTATTGTAACATTTCAAGAAGCTACACAGTTGGAGTAGATACAATAAATGGGCCATGAATAAGTTCACTGATCACATCATCAGAAATAACTGCTTTGACCGGCAGAATAAGAGCAGACTGTTGGATGGATTTTATGTGTTTTATCATTAGGGAGGAGGATACTGTTAGGGCCCAAACCTTTTATTAATCTTTCCTAATCCTTTTGCTGTACAGACCACTAAGTCCGTCACCCTTTTCAAGCTAGCTTCGGTTCCACTTACATTAAGGGCTATTTTCATTACACTTTCTGAAAGGCTGAAGCATGATACAGGGAGTTTCTGTTCATTTTCAGTCTAAATGGGTAGACAGTAACATTTGAAGTGTTCTGCATTTTAACCAAGATAAAACAATTTATTTGATGGTGTTCAACAACTACAGCTCAGATAGTGCAGTAGTCTGTTATCTTAAATCTTTTTTAGAAAGATGAATGAAAGAATGGGAAATAATTGAAAACTGAAAGCTAGTGAAACAGAAGCTAATGCAGAAGTAGGGCAGAAGTTAGGCTTAATTCTTTTTGTCAGTTTACCAAGCTTAAACATGTGTGATTTGATTTGTTTTGTTTTTTTTTGGGCTATTTATTTATTTGGAGTCATATTTCTGTTTTTGGTCTCCACCAACTCCTGAGGGAAATATCTGGCTCTTTAGCTGCTAAATGCTCCACTCGGTTCATTAACTAGTCTCTAACTCTGTCTGACCGCTGTTTGGTGCTGGGCAGGTAGAGTTCAGTGGGTTTATCTAAGTTTTTCCCTGAAAACAGCTGCTTGCTGCTGCTGGAAGTGGGTTGATGAGAGCAATGAGATTGAACCAAACAGTAAAGTAGCAGGCCATAAAATCAAAACAATCAGCTGAAAGATGCTAAAATGCTCTGTAGAGCTGAGGGGAACTACAGAATTAGGTGATAATTATCTGTGGGTTCATCACTTTGAGTGATCCCTTTCATATTACATAATGATTTTATTCATTGTTAATATAAAAATATTGAATAGAGCATGCTTTAAAGTAACATACAGTTAAGCTTATTTATGGGCACTGCAAGCATATTTTTAAAAGGAAAAGAAAAGAAAGCTGTCTTTTCATTTTTTCCCTTGTGTCCCTAGATGGTTAACAAAACAAATCACTGATGTGGGCTTTTTTGGTAGTAATTCATGACCTGTGACCCATATTGGTGACCTATAAAAACCCAGCAAAGTGTCAGGAGGTCAATCCTGACTCAATAAATTTCAAGACCAACCATCAGCATTCTCAGATAGAGCGGCAATAAAACAGACACAGCTCATAAACCGGGCCCTGTGGACCAAACATATTCTTCCCCCACTGCTATTTAAACTGTCATTTTACGATCTGACTCTTGTTGTCTTGTTCCATTCAAATATTCAGTAAGAGTCTACTTCCTTTCTCTTTTACACATGCATTCAGCTTGCAGTTATTTCAATTTCTTACCTGTAAGTGCTGCACCAGTTTTTTGTTATTGTAAACTGATGGTGCTCATGATAATGCTTTTATCATGTTCCAAACAAGACTTAGTGTGAAATGAACCAACAACTGCATTCGCTATAGTTTATGTTTTTTAAAAAAGAAGTAGTCCTCTGATTTGAGTGAGGAGTATTGTGGTTTTTACAGCACATTAAGCTGTCTTGTGGCCTTTTGCAGCACGGCAATCAATAGATACATTCTATTTTTATCTGTTTAAAGAGACATGAAACAGATTTCCCACAATGTCCGTGAGTGTAGGGCTCTGTGTGACACGAACACTGTGACCCACATCTCTTTGGAAGTGTTGGAAGTGCTGGATCCCACTGGGGAGTTTTGACATTTCCCAATGTATTCCTTTTACTTCATTTTTTTCTTCGAGCCATGCTCTTGACAGTTCTGCCTCCTCGTTAATTTAGAGCTTTGTGGGACTCTGCATGCATCCCCTTTTTTCCCCCTTTTCAAAGACCTTTTGAATTGCTAGTCCACTAGCGAGCAGTGACAATGAGCACTCCATATGGAATAGATTTATGAGGGCCAAACCTTAATAAAGGGTGACCCTGAGAGCCATATCTGCCATTAAGCGCCGTGTCTTCATAATTTACAGCTTGGACTATGTGGGCATGCTCTCAATACTCTCTAATTCAGTGCTTTACATTTTCATTTATATACACTGTCTGTTCAGTTTGATCGATTGCCCATTAAAAATGTAAGGGTCAGAAATGACTTTAATTCATTATTGTGACAAAGGTTATGATGTGCAGCCTGGACTGTTGATTGATTTGCGAGTTAAATCAATATGCTAATATTAAAGTACTGACAATGATGAATATGTACTAAAAAACATATTCTTCATATTCGTTGCACAATGTTTCATTGTTTTATTGTCTACCATACCAGACTTAATTTAATTATTGTAATAAAGAATAAGATGTCATGGGCAGTTTTGATCTAAAATATAGAAAACTGGCATTGTTTTATATTAGTGAACATTCTGTGACATGTTTTGTTAGGAGTTTAATACATATCCTGTTGTTTTTACTTTGTTTCCATTGAGCCCTCTTCTATCCCCCTCTGATTTTCCCACTAATGACATACATTAGGAGAGAGAGAAAAACAATGTTTTAGCCATCTAATTTAAATAGGGAAGTATGTACTGTAATTCAGAGAGCATCCTGATTGGCTGCACTGTTTGTTTCCTGTGATCCCTGTTGTCTCCCCCTCCCTGGTGACTCGCCTGCGGTAACAAAGGCACCAGCGTACATCCTATCCCAAGTTGGTCCCTTGAGGAACTTCATCTAATGAGCTACGTACAGTATCCACTGTGAAGTTGGTGCTTTTACCTTGAGATGGGATTTCTCCTCTCTACATACAGCATGGGCCTGGGGGCTACATTGAATATAGAAATCAGTGTTACCGCTACATAATGCCATAATTATAACTTTGGTTTAACATCATCAAGCATCCTCCTGGAGGTATGCATATGGAGCACCAACTGATATTAATTATGTGTCTGCTTGATTTAAGCAATTTCACATTAAACAGTTGTGTCGAGGTGTTTCAGTGATGAGTATCACTGTCATTGTCACTGAAGTGGCAATGATCTGAATGATGCAGATTAGTTTTGGAGGTGTGTTAAAGTGTCTTTAACTTTTAAAGCAATCAACCTCATAGCCAGACAAGAATGTCGATATAGGACAATTCTGAAAAAGCCTGGGCATACAGTATGTTCAGTGAAGACCAATACCAACGTTTTTCTTCCTTTCTACAATATCTGCGTATGGCAACCACAATATGGTTAAACCTGCACTAATTTTGTGGGCCACTTATATATGTGATAGTGATTATTCTCTTTAGGTTCATCACTACGAGTGTCCCCTTTCACATTGTCAAATTGTTTTCACATTGTTATTTGATCCATTGTATTATAAAAATATCAATCATAGCCACTTTAAGGTTAGGGAAAGAGGTTTTGGATATTGTATGGTTCAGATTAGGCAACTAATTAAGAGTTGGTTAAGGTTAGGAAAAGATCTTGGTTACATAATAAAAAGGCAAACATTAATTGCAGGTCTGTGACAAAACGAGAACTCCATCCACCATCCTACACTGAACACTGGAATCGTCCAGTATGAAAGATGATTTTGCTATTCATAGAGCCTCCATGGTGTTCTCCATAACTAAATGGTTTTGTCCCCTTTGGAGCATGATGTGCTCTGCAAATATCAGGGAAATGTGTCTATAGATTATTAGATATATATATGTGTGCAAAGTTGTAATTTTGGCTGCCTGGAATTGACACTGTAGAGTTCATCCTCTGGGGAGCATGACTGTGCCCAGTAAATGCCTCTGCAAGATGTCTGATAGAGTTTGATATTTATTTTGTATAAGGGCAACTTTTGGCCCTTTGGTGTTGCTAGGTAAAAGTTAACGTGTCATCAGAAACATGAAAAATCATCCTCTGGAGCCATGACCATCCATAGCAACTTTCAGGGAAATTCTGCTAAGAATTTTTAACACGCATACTATATAATGTCATGGATGTGTGTGGAGGTCAGATGGACATTTTGACCTGATGGTGATGCTAGAGGACCACCAGAATCAGCAGGAACTATCCTCTGTGAACCATGAATATTGATACTCCATTAGTAGTTTTTGAGATACATTCCCAAAAAAATATAATAAATAAATCATAATAATAACACTACATCCAGTAGAGATCAGTAACTTATGTCCTGAGTCATGTCTACATCTTTGAGTGCTTGTTTTGACTTTTTCATCTTCTGCACTGCAGTGAGAAGCTCTTATCTACGCTGCACCATAACCTTCCCCAGGGTGGTCGCCAACTAATATCTTCGCCTGGGTTTAGTTCAGGATAAAGACCTCTGCTCTCAGACTCTCTTGGTGACCACAGGTACACAAAAACAGAGCACTATCTCTCTGCCAGCTCAGTCAGTAAATGGGGAAGACCATTGTAGTGAAGCTTTTAGCCAGCATCCTGGGGAGTCCCACAGTCGATGACATTTCTAAATGGATAAACAGAGCAGTCAGGGAGACAGAGGCACTTAATCCAGAGAGACACTTCGATTCCCTTTTGTTACCTTTGGGTTTGTTTGCTAAATGCTTCTTTCCACACAACACATATTTATTGTGCTTGTGTATTGTGCACATGTGTTACTTTTATAGGAAGGTATGACAAAAATATAGGATCTTTTATCAAGGTTAGTATTATCTAAATGTCTTGTTTACTTTTACACCTATTATACCAAAAAAATAAGGGCCTGAACTAAATTGAACTATTGAACTATTGCTGATGATATCATACATTGAAATAGCTTCACTCAAGCTTCATCTCAGTTTTTGCAAGAATCAGTTCAGCCTGGTCTGATATGGACTGACCAATCAGCAAACCTTTAGGTGTTAAATATGGCGCTACAAACTCCTGAACATCGTTAACAGCTATTAAAAGAGTACTTCACCAATTTAGCATTGCACTCCTATAACACTGTCGGACTCATGATGGACAATTTAAAAGAAAATAACCAAAATTGATGCAGCAAAACCAGAGATGTCATCTTTTTATTCCACACTAGTGCCTACATTATCGACAATGCAACTCAACCGCTGACAGTTCAGCTAATGTAGCCTTGAGCCTCAGGTAGAGATGAGGTCAAAGCTCACTTCTTTCTAACTCCACACCCCCAGATTTTTTTCATTTTCAAACTTGTGGTCTAAAGCCCCAACTGACGCTGACTCAAGTGACATCACTTTTCACAGTTCATCAGACTTCATACAGCTCCCTCTCGAGCCACAAAAGGATTTATTTAACGCATTTCACATATGCAGTAGATAAAATCAGTGGAGTACTGTATTTATTAACTGATTGTAGTGGATAGTTTATGTCAGCGGGTATGCTTTTCCAGACTGAAAATCTGAAACAAAGACAGCTCAGTAAATGGTGTGTTTTTCCAATCAGGTGTGAAGAGAGGTCATGTTGCTGTCTCAGTGAGGAGAGAACTGTCAGTCATGTGTTGTACAGTCTCCTTGAGAACGTTTGTCTCAAATTAATTCATGCATATTGTTGCAAGACCAAAATAAACGAAGCGTAACTTGTTGGGTCGCTTTGCCTGGCTAGAAATGACGACACGGTTCTTTGATTTGTAGCAATGATGTCATTCGTTGAGATAAACATAGGTGTATTTTTAACAGTCAGGAGGTTAATCTACAGAACAGTATGTTGCCATTCATGTTACATTACAATGATAAATCACATATACAGTATATTATGTCTATGCATATAATATTATATTACATATGCCTACCTGGACTATTAGTTTAGGCATTTGTAGACATGAAAGGGCATAAAAAACTATGAATCATTACTGTTTTATGTTCTCTTTCAAATTTATTTTCTCTGATCAGCTTTTGAATTAGTTTCCTATAATCTTTAATGCTCAAAAAATGAGTAGTTGGTGTGTGTGTGTGTGTGTGTGTGTGTGTGTGTGTGTGTGTGTGTATTTGTGTGTATGTGAGCATTGCATACATTATGCATCTTTTTTGTGTGGCCAGTGTCTTTTGTCTGCCATGGGACATCTTTGTATTCTGAGCCATGTCTGCATTGATGACACCCTTTTGATTATTTATGATGTTTATCTTCCCCCTCGTGCACTTCCTGTACCCGTGGATCACAGGGAAAAATATCAGGACAATTATGGGAAGTGAACCAGCAAAGTAATAATCTCCTTATGAATAATGAATCTACTTAATGGTCTGAAGTATCTCTTTATGTAGGCTATACAGGATGACTGGAAATGTAAAGTGACGGAAACAGACAAGATAGAATTTACCTGAAACACACATACACATCACGCAGTGAAAGTAGACAGGAAGTTCATGCCCAATATATATTTCATTTGTGTTTTTAAAAAAAAAAAAGCATTTATTTCACATGTGTTTGGGGAGTTGCTCCACATACTGCAGTGATGCATCAGATGCTTCTGGCTAAAAAGCAGTTGAAAAGCCCTGACTCTACATCCAACTGCTAGGCCCTTTAGTGCTGATTGAGATCGTTGACTTTTTAAATGAAGTAATCATTACCTACTAATAGCTAGAGCTCATGCTGTTTAATTAGGACTGAACAGGAATGCGATTTCATTTATTAAAGAGGGAGGAACGATGCTGGAGAAGGTGAACCTGACATGTCTGACTCTCTGCCACGTGGATTGCTGAATAATGCACAGCCAAACCCTGAAAATAAACCCTGCTCAGCTCCACTCCCTGCCTCTTCTCTCACCACTGTCTGGAGCTTCACTAACACACTCCGCTCTGAATAAAATATACCAGCTCCCTTCTGTGCTGTGTGGAGAGTGAGTGGATGTGCAAAAGAAGAAGATTGAAATCACTTTTGGAACATTGCTTGTGTTTGTGACCAGCAGGAGACAGCACCGATTTTTTGTGTGTGACTGAACTGACTCGTCCTGCAGTATTGGAGTCAGATTCTTCGTCTCTTGGATTTTTGGTGATTGGCCTGAGCAGCTTTGCATGCATGGCTGCCCCACAGACTTTTAGCTCCTGATTGATCTGAGATGTTGACAGACAGCGGCGTTTGATTCTGCTCCTGTTATCTGTAATGTAGCTGAAGCTCTCAATGGGTTGACAAGATTAGAATGCATTACTGTCAGAAAGCAGGGTGCCCTGGGGCTGCACCGTGCTTGTTGAGTGTTAATGACTCAGACTCATCCTCACCAGTGCAGGGCATGTGCTGACAATCCACCTCGTCAATTGCATCCCAATCAGCCCGGCCTGTTTCCAGAAGCACAAGGAATGACAGCTAATTTAACTTGATTGATAGATACACAATATTTAAAATATTGCTGATATTGGCTGTATTAGATTTACTAAGTCATTTATGGGCCTGTTGATAGACCATTGTTGATTTGAGAACCAAATTAGAGCTCACAGGGGAGGTTGAGAGCCTGTGTGTTTAACAGCAGGCTATTATTCATTATGATCCTTTTGAATATAGAGAAGTAACTGAAGTTTTCAAATTCAGGTACTATGTAATTGCTGTTCTAACTGATGGGGGGGGGGTGAAGTAAAATAGTTAACTTGAGTTGAAGTACATTTTTACTTGTTGAACCTGAGAAATGTTCAAATGACATCTGAGCCTTTTTCTTAAAAGGAAATATAACTCAGGAAAGTGGAAAATATGCCTACCACTGTAAAACACTAACATGTTTGTGATGTTGTTTAACATTTTAACAGTAATGTTGGATACTCCTATCTTCAGTTTCCCCTCCCCAGAGTGTAGAGGTAATATGCTTATTTTTCATTAGCTTTTTAGTATCTCTTTCTCTTCAAAGTCAAACGAGTTGATGGGGACAGTCAACAATCAAAAGGGCCACAGTCCAATCTTGTTCCAAATCCCATCTGTATAATTGCTTAAAATTTTAGATAACATCACATTGTAATATTGCAAGGCCAAATATCATTTGTCTTCTTAGAATCACCTGGCAGGCTTTCCTTTTAATGCACATTCATTTTTAATATCATGAAAAATCAATTCTGCCTATATGTTGTATGCTGTTCGGGAACTACATAATATGGTGCACCTTGCCTGTGATGTTAATGATGGTTAAGATTGGCAGAGTGATATGATGTAAGACAGTGAGATGATCTATCACGTGTGGTTGTGTGTTCTGTTGTCCAAATGTTGAGGCTGACATTAATAAAATTGGACCAAGTGAGACAGATGAAGCTACCCCGTGCTTTGTTTTACCCTAATCCTGAAATTTGTTTTAATTTAGTAACTGTAGTTAACGCTAAGAGTAACCAGAGTTACACTATATTTGAGTGTTGTTGTTTTTTTTACCTCTACACACATCTGAGGCAGGTGAATGTCTTTGCAGTTGCATTGTATTGAGTTGAGAATCCTGTCAGAGAGGTCCTTGAGGATCATGAGATGGGGAATTGGATCATTAATGCTCAGGTCTTTAATAAGTACCCTGGGGAAAGTTAATATCCACTTAATACTCTGTGACAGGGGTTGCTCATCTAATAGGGTAAGCAGTGAATCTCACTGCTCATATGCAGGCAGGAAAAGACCTCCACAATCTCACGTAATGTATATCTTCTCAAAAATGTCCCCCACCCCCCTTTTAACTCCAGTGATAGACAGTTTGTTCCTCACTTTTCTTTACAACTGCTCCTTGTAGACATTGGGCATTGTGTTTTAAAGCACCCTCCTGTGTATGAGAAATCCAATACGATGGACTTTGCTTAGTGCTTTTTATTGACCCTCACTTCACACATGAAGCTTTCTTTTGCTGGCTTTGTTACATCTTCACCACATCTACCTAACTGGAAATGGATGGAAGAAATATAGGAAAGCAACATTTTGAGTGTAACATTATTTAGCAAGAGATCACAGAAGAGAAAAATCCACACTAAATGTAAATCAAAGCCCTCTAAACAATTAAACTCTCTTTCCAACACCACATACATCGGACTGTTCACTGTGCATGTTGCTCTTACTTGAAGTTTTACACAGGGATAAAATATTATATTTTATAAGATTTATGTTGATTAAATACAAGAAAAAACAAAGTAAGTTGAATTCCAACCTTGACCTCGGTCAAGTATGCAAATTAAACCCTGACATGAATTTAGCACACTCACCGACATTTTTAGCATTCCTCAGGATGGACAAAATGCTGAATTTACAATACTAAACCAACATAAACATATTTCGGCTGACATTAGAATTGATATTGGCTTAAGAATCACCAGAAGAAAGAGAACTAATTGGATAATGTGAGAGGAACACACGACAGCTTTTTCAGGATTTTCATTCCCATGCTCATCAAATGTTATATCACTATGCAAACCATGCTGGAAAAAATAATTACCATAAATACAGGCCTCGTATTTAAACACTTGGCATGTGTCTTGACACTTTTAGTCTTTTGCATGCAAGCAGCATCTCCAATTCATTGGTCTTGGTGGAGGATTATGCAACCTGATATCTTGATATGATTATGACAAACTTTATGAATAGATAATTCATGTCCTTTAATGGATCTATGAGTCTTTTTAAAAAGCTATCCAATCACCAAATGTCATTGTTACATTATTTGATCAAATAAAGTGAAGGTTTTCTTTTCTTTCTTGTAGAGGGCTACCTTTGTTTTATCATGCAACTGTACTGGAATTAAGAGGAGGCATGACTTACTTTGTTGTACATTGACTGCCAGTTGATTTTCTATTCAGTGTTAAAAGCCTTGTCCTTGGCTGATGTTATGCAGTAATTAGTCTTTTTCTTGGTTTTACTGTACAGGAAAGCTATTTTAAATGCTCGCAAATTTTAATGCTCCCAGTTTTAATGACATTTCAGTGGAGTCACTTGCTCTCTTATTTGAATTCAGTAGTCACTTATTTTCAGCCTGCAGTTCTAGAACCTGCTATGTGAATTTGAATTGTGATATTGCCAACCAGTCTTCACTGCAGCCTTGTTAGACCTTGGTGTAAGTCCTCTAACTCTGTGGTTGCTGCTGCTATTCAGAATCTTAAAAGAAATTTTAAATGAAGCAATAAGCGCCCTCCACCTGTGTGCAGCCATAAACGTATACAGTTTTGCACGCAATTCTTGCCACACACTGTGTAATGCTCAATATTTCATGGCCTGCCACTGTGTATGCTTCCACAGTCAGAATCATCCCTTAAGTGTAGTCAGACTGAGGTAGGAGTAGATAATAGTAAATACTATATGGAGCCAGCACAAAATCCCTGTTGCTTTTTAGGGCCTACAAACTGACCTTGAAGCAGGAGGAAATGTACTCATCACTGAACTCTGGTAGAGAGCACAGCAACGGGGCTGCAGGTGATACAAGACTGAGAGGGAGAAATAGAGAGATGGTCGTGCAGTGGCAGAAAGAAGGGGAAAAAAATAAAGTACTCAACAGGAAAACAACCTGCGATCTGACACATGAGAAGTGGATGGCTAGAGAGGATTGATTTAGAGACGTCAAAACAACTACGTATAGAATATACAGCATACCTAATACAATGTACGGTATTATCTCTGTGTTTACGGACAGTATTGTGCAAAGGCTGTAGAAAAACAAGAACACTGAGGTAAAATTGTTTACTGCAGATGATGTAACCCTGGCAGCGTTTGCCCCCGGGCCACATGTAAATGTAAATAGCTTTTCCCAATAGGCAGCGGAAATGTGCAGAACATGTGATGCCATGTTCAGTAGTTTCACCTATCTGTTGCGGTTGATAGAATAAATGCTGCACTGTAACGCATTAGAAATAATTTTATGTTTATTCCAATCTCTTAAAATGTTGTTCTTTTGTATTTTTTTTTAATAATTTACAATGTTGTGGATTCTGGAGTCTGCATTGGTGTTGGCCGATAACATACCAGTAGCCATCACTTTTATCTGATTGCATCAGCAAGAGAAAAAAAAGAAAAAGACTGCAAATTACTTTAGCTCTATTAACTTGCTTTATCATCTGATCAGCTGTGCTGCTAGCCTGTCCCCCCTAATCTGAGTGTGAGCCTCCTCTCCATTTCAGTCAGGAGAGGTGAAGTGAAAAGGGAATGACAAGATTTATTGCTTGAGTGAAATTTCTGAGCGACCACAATTTAGTGGCGATTAGACTTCTTCATGAAGCCGTCTTCAGGGGTCATCATTCCATGAAAATGATCGACACAGTTTGGCAGATCTGCTCCTCAGATTCTGCAGGTGCATTTGTTTAAAGTTACGTTTTGTCCTGGAGAGACCGTGATTTGAACTGACGTCAATCACAGTGCTGGCCAGCTTCGTCCTTCTTTGTAAAAACAAACTGATTCAGTAGGAAAGGAGTTTAGGGTGTGTCCGGACCAACGTACTATTCCTCGACTCTAATCGGTTTCCAGAGACAGCCATGCTGATGTGCAGGTTAGCTGATATGTTGGTCTAGCTCATGCTAATGAAAATAACACATCCAATACCACAATGTAGACCACTGTCAATTGAATGTTAACTAGGAAATAGGATGTGGGCAGGTTCAATTATGATATCAATATTGCTGAAGGGATATGTTTCAGCTTTCACCTTGCTTTGGCCTTCAGCATGTCTCACAGGGCAGCTCTACCTTTAATTAAAGGTATGTAAAACTTGAAAGTAACAATTTTTACACAATTAATCATCATAATGGCAAAAACTTAGAAAAGAAGATCCACATTAACAGAAAAATAATGATAATAATATATTGTAAAATATTTATATTTCAGCGTGAAGACATTTCTCACTTTGCTGAAACACAAATAAAGGTTCACCTCTGTGGAGTTTTTTTTTTCTTTTTATATATAAATATGAATTTGTTAGAATAATTGTGATAGGTTAGAATTATGGAAGACACTAATGCATTTAAAATGGAGAACATTCCTCTTTGACGTTACATCATCAGTGCATCCTCTGCAGGAGCCCCTCAGTGTAAAATATGCCATGTTGAAGACGAAATATTCTTTGGAGGAAGCCAATGTTAAAACAGTGGTGTCATATGTGTAATGTAAAAAAAAACATTGCTATTGGTCTATAATGACATGCTGCAGGTACAGTCCACCCATGAGACCAGGAGAGGACTGAGCCTGAGGGGTAATAAGAACAAAAAGGGGACAAAGAAAGAGAATATGCGTGTGTGTGTGTGTGTGTGTGTGTGTGTGTGTGTGTGTGTGTGTGTGTGTGTGTGTGTCACAGGATGCTTGTCAGTGTGACAGGACAGCTGCTGAAACACACACAATTAGGTACCAGATCAAGGTGACATTAACCCTGCGGGGCAGCAGCAGGTGTCTATGGAAAGGATATGAGACAATTTCTTAATCCTCTGGAGACAGATGTGAGGTAGAATATGTGCTCCATCTCTATCGGAGTACCAAAATGTGAATAAAAAAATAAATTGAGACCCTCTACAGAAAACTAGTATTTTTTCTTGCAGAACATGCAGTTTTTTGCAGTTTAAGTACATAATTACTTTGTTGTTTTGTCTAGGTGTACATTTTATTTTTTTACCACAGCTGAACTCCCTTTTTTTACAGTAGTGCATTTGTATTGCCACTCTGTCATCTTGATTGGCAGCAGACAGCACCAGCATGTGATGTGATTATGAACTGTTCACTCGGGAGTCTGTTTGCTCCTCTCTGGAAACAGAGTGGAGCATCACACTGAGCAAACACCGACAGCAGCTTGCAGCCTGCAGGTGAGACAGCAGAGGCCAAACGGACTGATAAAACAGTTGGACACAAAGAAAGGCTGCGCTTCATCAAATGGTTTTAATATAAAACGATGTGTGGTCCAAGAGGATGTCAGTCAGAGACTTTTGGTGACTTTTCACTCAGCTTTAGGTTAGCTTCAACATTATGTGTTGCTTATTTATGTGTCTTCCTGTGTATTATTACTGTAAAATGAACTCCAACATAATTAACAGTATCCCTGGACATTATCCCAGGATTAATGTCTAAGATTGATGTCGGTTTTGAGGGAATCACAGCCAATCACAGGCTTCAGTAATGCCTCTGTGTACTGTCGGAGTTTTAGATTGATTTATTCTGAAAGATCCTTCAAATAGTGACAAAATCGTATTTGAAGTGAACTGAAACAAATTGCATTGCATTATATTATATTGTTGTGTATTGCACTGAGACAGGGCTGAATTGAATCATTTCAAACTGAATGCCTCAAATATATTATAGGTTCTCTGAATTATTGAGTCTATATTGAGGTGCATATTGAATCTGTCACTGAGGGAGAGATACACAGCCCAAGAAGGGAATTTGTTTGTGGTCTCATCCTGGCTTCTAGATGAAATTGATGAAGATGAAAAGGTTTCCTATAGCAACTTTACTATAGAACTGCTTTAAGAGAAATATGTTGCTCACAAATCAGCTTCTTTAACCACTGGAAATGGATGCATTTATGTGGTACTTGCTAATTGAAAATTATTATTATTATTATAGAGAAATACAAATAAATGACTATAATTCTCTGTTACATAATGACTTGTAGATGAACAGATGTTGCTGTGAAGCGAGGTAAGTGACTTTGATGTCTCGCTTGGCTAAAGTCCCAACAGTCTCAGACAGAGAACTGAGCAGCGTGTGTGTTCAGGTGCATTTATAGTTAAAGGTATGACGTTCAAATTGACATTTTCTTGTTTTGACATAAATGTGTGCAAACTAAATCAAATCCAAATAATGCTGGTTAGCGTTCAGAAAAGTGACTCGTATGTCAGATACACATGAATGTGACTGGGAACCTTTCATTATTATAGAATTACTTTCTCCCTGCTGAAAAGGGGGTTTTAGTCCACTTTGCTCACTTTCATTTTAGGATTCATCACAAATTTAGAGGAGCTAAGATGGTAACTTTGCTATAGTTATCTTCCATTAAGGCTTGACCACTTATGAAACAATGTTACATAACATAATCTTACAAAAGATGCTCTAGAGGTGTACTAAATCCATTAAGCTGTATTGGGGAGATTTAGCTAATACAATAATAGGTCAATTTCTAAACACTTGACAACATTACAGTAGTCTGTAACAGCACTGAGCTATTAATACATAGGGTTACATTAATTAGTTTAATTTACAAGACTAATCTGTAGACTGTGTGCCAGGCCACTCTTACTGTACTGTGTTCTTGCTTCTGTTACATACAACAACATACAGCTGAGGGTAAAACTGCACCTGTCATGTTGTGTAGCAGAGTAGGACACTCTCAGCATTGATATTTTAGTTACAAGGGCCACCACAGAGAAATCACTGCAGGATTCTTCTAATTGCTGGTACTTTTCTTTACATTTAACATTTCCACCCTCCATGCCTTTCTCCTCTTTTAACCTCCTCTTCAGGTGTCAGCTTTACTGTGCAGCAAGGTTCATTCTTTTGCCCACTGGCATAATGAATCACATGGCATGGCACTGGTTGGCGGGGCCTTGTCGCCTCTCAGCTGCCTGAGGAGCCATGTGAGATTGATGTACCAGTCACCTAGAGACTCCTTCGCATTGTGATTAGAGCAGCCAACCATCCACAGCCATGGAAGGCTTCACCACAGGACGTATACACACTCTCTCTCTCTTTCGTTCACACACACGAATGGACACGAGCTTGAATAGCAAAGGTGATGCAGCAGTCACACCAGCTTTGTCACAGGGCTTCAGTATGTTTGTGCCCCCAGCTATGTTTCCTGATGTGAAGCCACTCATTAAGCTCAAACCCATTCCCCTTGAACACAGCACGCTCCCAGCCATATTTTTTAATTAGTTTATTTAGCCTTCCTTGTTACTCAAGGATGAAACTACCCTCCTCTAGCACTTGGCTATTCGTTAGTACTTTACTTAACTCTGCAGGGGCTGTAACTCTGGCAGGATTTCAAATGACGAGTGTACTTACAAAGGTGAGTCAGAGATTCAGACATAGTAGTGTTGATGGTTAAGTTGTACTGATATTGTTGCTGTTTAGCTGGACAGAGATCAACATGGACTCCATGAAAATGGACAAAGATAACTTGGTGTAACAAGTGGCAAAAATAATTAAACATTTGACAGTTTAATCAGATTAAGAGCAGACAAAAGAGGCTTGAGATCTCAGTGTCTTTGCCAACCCATTAACTTATTAATGGTAGGCACGGTATTTCCTCCCTGATATTTAATTGTCTCTGCCTCCTCAAGCCATTATGCTGGACGATTCTGCACGATTTACGACAAATGTCAACGTTCAGCGCCAGTGCAAGAAGTAGTGGGTTTTTTTTTATTGTAAACATGATCTTTTCCTAACCTCAACCAAGTGTTTTAGTTGCCTAACCTTAACCTTTAACGTAATCTAGGGTTTTGCAGATACACATCCAATATCAACATACTTGTCTGGCGATAAGGTTGGAATGTGACAATGTTTGTAAAACTGTATTATCATGTTGTTATTTGCAGATTATCTAGTTATCTAGTAGATTATCTTGATGACTAAATTGTGTGCAAAGTTTCCCGTAGAGTTTAGAGTAGCTCTACACCCAAGTCAATTAGTAAGAATGCATAATATGAGTTTTATAAACAAGAATCATGGACTATAATGAGAGAGGAAAAAATGTTCTACCTGCTGCCACTTGCAAAATAGCAATAAAATGAGTTTGGCTTCTAAAACTGGCAATCATTATTAATTACCATGATCATGATCATGATATACAGGAAAATAATCAGGGTTATACTTTTTCCAGTATCTTACAACCCTACAGTAAATGCAAACAAAAGGACTAGCTGAGGACAGCTATAAGAGGTTAAATTGCGTGATACTCCGGAGCATTGGCTATAACAGTATTGAACTAAATTTTGCCTAGTTAGTGGTGCAAATGAAATATATGACAGTAAGATTTTAAATGCAATATGTTAGATGCGCAAGATGTTTAGTGGAGCTGCTGAGATGGCACTTTCCCCCCACAGACAGAGGGATTGAAGGGATACAAAGTGCAAATCAGCTCCCTATCTCAGCTGGCAAGGGTTCATCTATCTGTCCATCATTCTAGTCTACAAGCGATCTGCCTCTATTTATTCATAAATCCCACTCACTCTTTATTCATTGCAGCCATTTTGTTTCACAAGGTCTTTGCTGAGGCTCAGACATGCCGACACACACGCACACACCTTTTAAGCTCCAGTATAAGATTGCATCTCAGCCGTGGCATTTTCTGAAATTATTGAACGTGCTAAGGAAGTGATGCGATGCAGACTGATGATACGAGAGGAAATTGGGAAATAAATACCAAAAAGGAATCTCCCTGAGTCTTACCAGTGTTAAAGTGCTCCCTATCATTATTCAGCAGAGAGGAAAAACAGCATGCCAATTTAAAAGCCCTGTTTATGGACTTCCATCAAATTTATGGCTTCAATTACTATCTGCAATTGAGGTCTGTGACAAGCTATAAGGGAGCATGACCAGACACAGGGCTGCAGGGAAGCTGTCCCTTTTCTGCAACAGAATAGGGGCTGTAAAAATAAACAGACTGTACACTACCATGCAAGGAATTAAATTAGAGCATGTTGCAAATATATATTGTTGTCTTTTCTCTGTTTTTAATGGACTTGCCCCAATAAATTATGAGGATTTTACACTTTCCAGGTGCATTTACTGTGTAAACGTGGTGGTTATATTTCACTCTGATGAGGTGTCATGATGTGTGATACAGTAGTATTAGATAGCCACTGGTTGCAAGGCGTGGCACGTTGTTTTACAGTTCAATTTCACCCCGTCAGCAGCCCCTTGATATCACAGCTGTTTGTTTTAGCCACGAGAAGGATCCTCGGCCTTGTATGACATGAGGGCATATTTTCTCAGCCTATCATCTAGAAATCCATGGCCATGCCTGATGATGTCAGCACACAGTTTGGTATGGGATACACTCTGAACTATGATACTCTCCAGTTGGGTGGCTGCTTTTTCTTCCGTTGTGGTCTGCCGTTAGCTTGTGCCCCTTCTCCATCCCTCTGTCTGCCTTCATCTATTCTGTTTTTATAGCTGCTGGCCTGCCCTCCTCTTTATCAGCGCTGCCCGCTGTCCTGACAGTGAGCCGTGGTCTGCAGGGCTGCTGGGATGATCTGCATGCTAAGCTGGGAGGGGATGGAGGGAGCTGAGGCCAAGGCTAACACAGGTGACCTTGGGGCTGGAGTGTACAGACAGCATTCACATGGATGGAGGGAGACAGAAGGATAGAGACATTCATCACATTTTTATTAGCCCTTCAGAGTATTTCCATTTACATTACACTGACCGATAAGCACAGACTTTTAAGCACTTTTGTCGTGAGGCAGAGCTGGGCCTCAATTTCAGCATTTTGCATTATTCTCTTTTTTCTTTCCCCGCTTCTCTTGTTCCCTTTGCCTTCACACTAGTGGCCGAGCCTCTGCTGTGAGTAATGAAGTTCCTCCCCCTGGCACAACATCATAGAGTGCATCTCTTTTCCCAGGGCCTGGGGAAAAAGCTTGGGCACCCAACTACCTTGTATGAATAAATTCTCTATCAACAACATTAATCTACACTGTAATTGGCCACCACTGCCACAGCAGCCCGTGTTTTATAAGCAGGCGCACAATGGAAAGATTGACTCGCTAAAGCTGCACATTCAGTGGTGTAATCTAATGACATGGCTGTGTAAATAAGCAGTGGGGGGGGCTCAAAGATAACTACACACAGCAAAGACCACATGACACTCAGCAGGGCAAAATTCACAGTCTTCTGTAGAAATTATTATCCTGTATTATTCTTATGTAATGATATGGAGTTACTGTTATAGAGTACATATTTTGAAGCAGCCCAATTTCCCTAGAAATGATGTTCACTTTGGACTATTCTGCTGCACATGATTTATGTTTAATGCCAAAGGAAGTAGTATGTTGCTTATGTAGTACAGTGAATAGAAACTGATGGATTGGCATTCATTTGTACAGTGTATGGTCCTCGGATTCTAATGGCTCTGCAGTGCCACCATGATATTGACACTTGTGGCTTTGAGTGAAATGTCTTCACAACTATTGGATGGATTGCCATTAAATTTGGTACCGATATATATTCTCACGTTTCATCTAGCACCATCATCAGGTCAAAGTTTTAATTTGTCCAATACTTTGGTTTATGACCAGATACTTGCCATATTGATGCCATTCCCATCAGCCTCAGCTGTACTTGTGTTTAGTGCTAATAAGCAAATGTTAGCATGCTAACACGCTAAACTAATAAGGTGAACATTGTAAGAATTATGCTAAATGTCCGCATGTTTGTGTGAGCATGTTGCTATGCTAGTGTTAGCATTTACCACTGTGCCTCACAGAGCTTACAGTACTTACCATAAACAGTGTTTTAATGGCCTTTAGTGATCATACCTTAACCATACTGTAGTTGCTATGGGTATTGTAGGAATACAGTATTTTAAGAAAGAAAACCAAAACCAAACTTCTTCCAAAGTTATTGAGTAGGATGATGGGTGAGATGCCCTACTGCCCAGTCACAGACAAGTCGAGCGTGGCCTTAGCTTCTCTCACTCTCAGTCAACCAGTCAAAGAAAACAAATTATTCTAAACTAACAAACTACTCTGATTCTCTATTTTTTTCCCTTCTTTTTTAAAATTCTCTTTTTACTGGAATATAGAGAGGTCCATACAAACAATGTGTTCCCTGTAGCAGGACATATAAACCTAATCTATCCTAGTCTTCTGTGAGATCAGTCATACCCAAAAATAAAGCTGAGTAACAATATATAATACAGAAACAAGTAAGGACCAATCTAATAAATATAAAACACAGGTATAGAAAACAAAACACATAATTGAAAAACAAAACTTAAATAAAACAATAATGTTGGGGTGTACCTTCATGATACTCAATTATTTCAAAAACATGAAACATGAAAAAAAAAAAAGACATAGAAAATCACATTAAACAAATGAGTGATGCACATGTGTAATGTACAATATCCAATTGTCCCATATTTTCCAAAACTTTTCCTGTTGCAGTCTAATAGAAAACGTTATTTTTTCCATCTTAAAAATATCATAAATAATGTCAATCCAATCATCACTTGTAGGTAATTCTGGCTTTAGCCACTTTCGAATAACAGCTTTTCTGCCAGCTGCACTTAGAATATGGAAAAGGTATCTGATATAAGAGGGAACATTTTCTGAAGGCAGGGCGCCCAGATATAGGGTCTCCAATGTAAATGTAATGTCCACCTGGAGTCCAGTGGTACCAGTGGTTAGAATTTACAGAAAAAGTAAAAAATTCAAATGTTACATTGAAATCAATGAAAAAATGAATATGATTAATATAATTTTCCAGTTTTCTCTTCATATTATTATTATAATATCAATGTTCTGTTTGGCGAGTGAGTTATTCATGCTCTAATGCTGTATACCATAAAGGTGGTATCATAAACTATGCATGTTACTTTATTTTCAAATTTTTCAATTATTTATTTTGAGAATCTGTCAGTTTGTGGGACCACAGCTGTGGGAACAAACAGATGTACTGTAAGGGAGTAGAGTCATAATGGTAAAAATGTGTTAGATAAGCATCTGGGGGAGAAACAGTAAAATATTTATCATCCTAGTCTCTCACTTTGCATGTTTGATGTTACCGAAAGGCATTAGCATCCTTCCGGTTGACCAGCAGCTGAACTGACCGACTCTCACCATATTTCAATTAATGTCCTCCAGAAGTATGTGTCCTCAATCTCAGCCCAAAGAAAGCAGGACAATTAGATTTACAGTAAGGGATGCACTATGAATCTTTCAGAAATGTGCTGAAATGCACTTTAAATGATCTGGGTCTCTTATAAAACCCTTTTTTACTTCAATATCCATCTGAGAGCCTCTCCTGGTGCTCTATCATAACTGGGTGTTTGAGCAGACCTGTAAATGTTAATTTGAGAGGAATAGGCTTCAGCCAGTTTGCAATTTATCGGGGCATGTCTGTGAATCCCTCCAAAATCTCCTCTTAAGTTGGGCACAATACGTTGCAGAATCACTCCTTTTGTGGTTAAATGAATCAAGATAATGGGGAACCATAGATCCAGGCTGTCAACTCTGGGGCCATATTTATGGCTAAAGAGCCATTAGACATTGGTTTGGTGTCAGTCCTGCCTGACAGACTGCCACCCTGGGGTCACAGGAGAAGGACAGTCTTAGCTTCCAAAAAAGCACCGGCAAAGAGATAACAATGAGAGCAGAGTTTCCACAAATGACTTATCGCCTCTAGCTTTGTATCCCTTGGCTCTCTAAATTTGTTGAAGCTGCTCGGCTATTTTAATCTTGGTAAGCATTGTAGTAAATGAGGGCAGACGTCAGTGTGGATTGCCTCTCTAACAGTGCAAAGCTGATAGCTGCTGGTGTGGGTCATTTGGATGTGAAGTCATGCCCTTCATCATGCCTGAGTGCCAACCCATCATGCCCCCCATCAGGCTGTTTGCCTGAGGTTCCTGGAGGAAGACAGTTGTCAACACTTTCACTGTTTGTCATTGTCTGTAAAACGCAATATCTCAGCGTTGATTGGTGGACACAGTTGAGCATTTAGCAGCTAAAGACCTAAATCTTTTCCTCAGTAGTTAGTGGAGATGAAAAATAGAGCTTACAGGAGAGTGAATATTCAACTTATATTCACCAGCTGGACACACTCCAAATGAATACTAATACTGCTTCATAACTGCTAGATATGTACATAGGCAAATGTATGCTAACAAGTTCGCCATATCAACCTAAAAGGTGATTGTCATTGTCGAGTTCAGAGCTTGTTTTCACTGCCTCCAAGTGGCCATCCAAAATAGTTATCGCAGGTTTAAAAAAGAAAATATGTGACTTTCCTCTGCCTGGGTTTTCAATTTAGGCCACCCTATAGCAAATTTAAATGTTGTTATTTCTGTATTTACATTTTCTATGTTTACTTTTGTTATTTTCTAATTCATGGGCAACACCAGATTGTATTAGTAATGTGAGCCTGCAGTGGATTCCTGTTAATGACCAGAGGTCATGCCGCATCAAAGCACCTTCTAATCCATCAGTAACCTTGGTCCAACACAGGCCCTGATACTGCCAAACTCTGTTGGCATGGTTAAGATGGTAAATGCAAAATCAGAGGTGTGGTTTGTGCTTTGTCTCTAAACCTACTATGTTGTTTATTCTCACCACAGAAATGTAGTAAGAATGCACCACAGCCAATGCGACTTAGATGCACAGGCTTATTGACAGTTAAAGACAGTAAGTAACTAGCTGCATTGATTGGTTACCATTGTATCTCATCCATCTCTGACAAGGGCCTATTGAGAAGAGATCGATACACTTTTCCGCATGCATCACTCACATACTATAACTATTAAACCATTCAGTCAGGAGAACAAAACAACAGATCTCTCTCCATGCCAAGTAACGCTCCTGGTTACTTTGTGCCCCTCTACTTCTCTGTTTGTTTTTGTTTTGTTTTACTGAATTCTCTCACCATTATTTGACCCTGGTTTCCCTTCCCTCAGCCAGCTTGAGGTCCGCAGGCCCTCAGCACTAGAAGCAGTCTGGAATTGCAGTCCAGTGAGACAGTGCAAGGCAGCATCCAGGGGTTAATGCACTATGATGGCTCTGGGTGCATGGCACCGATATGGCTGAGTGAACATCCTGTCAAAGCACAGTGAGGCTAAACTCTCCAATGCACAGGCCACAGATTGGCCTTCTCGCATGAGAACACAAAGGAGGATACAATTGTGAGTAAACAATGTAAAAGACAGGTTGGGAGATAAGCTATTATTGTTTTGGTGCTCAGAATCACCTCAGAGCCCTGCAACTGTAATACCTGAACAAAGTGAACTCATTTCTTCTTCAAGGGTAGTAAAGAGATAGAGAGTGGTGCGACAGTGAAATGTCACAGGGTGGTGGGTGTTAGCTGGCAGGAATCCTCCAGCAGCAGAACTCTCCGTTTGATCCCTGTGGCTCAGCTCCATCTGACCATGTTTGTGGGCAACTGCCACTGCCTCACGGCAATACAACACAGGCTCATGTATGATAGTGGAGGAAGTGGAGGAATCTTTTAGTGAATCAGCTCCGTCTTATTAAACACATTGTGTGCCAGATAGCCAGAATAGTCTGCAGGGAGTATATTAGCTCTTTAGCTCCACACACACCACAGCAGATTAGGATTGTTATTTAAAAGAAACAGCATGTGTAGTTGAGTCACTGTACATGAAGTTAATGCAGAATATGCAGATCAGAATGGTAACCTTTTAAATTAATGTAATCTAATTTATGTTTCGGTCAGAGTTGTTACATATCTAGTACCATATATAATCAAGCAATGTTGTTTCTGTAGTTACCTGCAGTTAAGTAACGTTGGTCACAAGTGACATTTATGGGATGGTAATGCTAAAACGTACTGTGACAGTAACACATGTAGAGACGTCATAAACTATCAAACATTAGTTAACTTTAGCCACATAAGCTACTGATCATAACAGACAAAGTAAGGCTTTAGCAACAAAACCCCTGCATGTAATGAACATTGCTTATGAATTCAACTTTTCATTTGTAAGAGGAAGCAAGTGTTAAATCTTATTTCACAAGTTACATAGTCTCACATTAATATCTTAGTATCTGCAAATATTTTAGAACCATAGTTATCGTATTCTTACCTAATTCTCAGAATGACCTTTGAGTGCATTTGAGTGAAGACCATATGTTGTCCTACCCTAATTCCTGAACAAAAGTTGGACAATTGCTAAAGTTGTTAAGTGATCTTCTATGCTGGGGCTATTCAACCTCCTACATCCCTCGTGTTACAAACGGTGACGTGCCACGCTGATAGTCTTAATGAGCAGCACCGAGCGCTCCCAGCCATACCATAATGAAATTTGCTCAAGGCGGAACAGACCGGAGAGGCTTGGCAGAACATTGAGGCATATGGCGGAAACAGCCGTGATTTCCATGGCAGGTGGCTGGATGCTGCAGATAGGTAAAAGGCTCAGTCACCCAGGGCTACGGCCCTGATGGAGAGTGCTAGAAAAGGACTCTCCAGAAAGTAGCACACGAAACATGATCCTTTCCTTTTACTGCCTTTGCTGCCAGAAAGCTGACTGTGTGTTTGTCGGTGTCACCGAGCATTAATGTGACATGATACAACAGAGCAGGTAGAATTATATGCAATCATTTTCTGTTTCACTTATATCCTATGATGAGAAAAGCAGAATAAATATACCAAGCTGCAATGATACATGTGAACCACAGTGACAGCATTTTATATGGAGTGGGGGAGTAACACAGTTTAAAAAAGGGGACTGAAATGATCCCCCCCAAAGAGTCAGCACTGTCCCCTGTCCCACTTTGTCTCATATGTATTTCTTGAAGAAGCAAAAAGAAGCACATGCTGGGACTCCTTGTTAAGCCCGTTTCACCAGTCTCTGGAGCACACTTCAGAGGAAAAGAAAAAGCAACCCTGTTCTTTTAATTAATTTGTAATTTTACAGGCTTTTATTGTGCCGTGCTGTAGAAATGGAGTCCTTCCCTCATGAGAGGCATCAGTAGAGGCATGGGATCACACACACAAATGTGCACATTTTTTGGTGCGTTTTGTAGGATGTGTATTTTGCATACTGTATGTCAGCTTTTGTATATTTATTTGTTACACCAGAAGGAATAAAATGGAATTAGGCCATGTATGTACTGGATCATTCCTTTGTCTTTAAACTGCTGAAACAAGGAAATCCCATTAAGTTCTGAGTCTCTTTCAGGATAACACTGAATGAGGACAAAGCAGACAAGTAAACCAAAAATACACATGCACAGACTGGAAACAGAGTATTCCTGTGACCATATTTGGCTTGGATCAACCAAAGAGTTGTTTTTTTTTTTTTGTAGTGTTAAATGTTTAACATGAACCACAGTACTAATAATACAAATTATGGAAATGATATGTCCTGATTCTAGATCACATCCACAGATAGTAGTTTGAGTTATGTTAACCATTCTTTGTTGAGTCAAATAGCTAAACCAAAGTATTTTAGTGAATCGATTTAACATTTTCATTACATAAGAAGGAAAGTGATTTTCTTCAGAAGCAATACAGTATGACAACTCAGTGCAATCCTTAAATATATTCATTACATCCCTCACTCTACTATAATACAGTTGTATTCAACTAAGGAATTCTACCATTTGCTTAAAACCATTTATTCGCTTTGATAAAAAGGTTTTTGATACATAGCTGCACCTACCTGTATTTATACTGTTGTGTACTGAATATTACTACAAAATACTGAGTCAGAGTCAGATTTATTCTTATTTTTCTCTTATAACCACTTTATTGGACTATTTAGCTCTATAATAATAATAATAATAATAATAATAATAATAATAATATTGTAGCAAATACACTATTGTGGAAACAAGACAAAGCATAGCATCATCAGCATAGACAATATGAGTGATGGAACAACAAGTAGAAATTCAGATTAAAAATTAGAATAAAAGGCTTGTTTGATGACAGCGAATTAGCAAGCCTTAGTTCCTCTGGTAGGGTGTTCCAAAAACACAGACCTGACACCAAAAGTGTTGTCACCTCTGGTCACACACACATCAAGATCTCTAAGAAACAACCATTGACAGTTCACCTCAGGCTGATCTGGGTTTTCAAAGGTTAAAAGATCAGGGCCAGACACAGACAACGTCTGGAAAAATCAAAAATGGTATGAATATGGATAAAGATGTTAAAGTAGAGATACAAGAAGTACTTTCTTGGAAACAGGAAACAAACACAGCTTCAACTACAAACTTTCATCTACTTCAGCCCAGGGGATAGAAAAAATTGGACTCTGAAACATCATATCTGTGTTGGATGAGTCACTCTGATGGATGTGAACCCCCACTGATCAATTCACAGGACTGACAGAATTGACAGCGACCTGAGAAAAGAGCTGTTACACAGTCAATACTTCTCAGGGTATTGCTGCGCTGTGATGACTGCTCCCGCCGATCACATGCATTTATTCCTGTGGCATGGCTGTTGCAGCTCCCAGCAGAATGCAAAACAGATCGGCTCGCAGACGCAAGCTACAAAGCAGATCTATTTGTCACCACTTTGAAAGCTTAGGGGCCAAAATGCAGGATCATCTTTTTTCTATCCCTCTTTCTTTGTTGTTTTCACTCCTGATAGAGGCTGATCTTTATCAAGCTGCCGTAGCCTTGACTCCTGTCACCATAACTGGCTGCACTCTCCTTCATCAGTCAGGCCTGTTGACAGCAGAGTGGCAGCTGGACAACACATTATGAAATGACCTTGGTCTAGTGTCAGCAGGGCCATAGTGCTGCTGAAACAGTATCACCCCAAAGTGAGTAATTTTCCTTCCATAGGTCAGCATCTTTGCCAGTGGACAATCTCCCCCTGTAGATAAAGGTGGGGAGGGGGTCCTGCCACTATCAATTGCTGAGGTGATGGAAGTGGAAGGAGGGGTGGCCATATAAGACAACCCTCTGTGAACAAACCTGAGTGAGGACAGCAGCGTCAATGTGTTTAGAGCGATGGACCGATCTGATTAAGCAGACTGCAAAACTGAGGAATAGATTAACGATAGCACAATAGCATCTTGCTTTGCATCCTCTTGCAGGTCCTCTTAATTAGTCTATATATTTATTCATCCTCTTACCAGATTGGATTTCATTAAAGCCTTGAGAGTGCTATTTGTTTTGAAGCTGAACCGTAAAGTGGGACCATGATTCCCTATCACCTGTTAAGTGAATACGCCACGCTGTAGTCTTTATTTTTAGCACAACTTTAGTGAGGTGTTTTAGCCTTTGAAGTGACAGTACTGTATGAATGCTCCTTTTCTGGTCTCAGGCATTGTGCTTTTTACCTGTGTTTCATCGCCATTGCCATTGAGTGTTTGGCTCAGTACAAACCACTGCACCACTGCTACGGATACCTCAGTGTGATCTTAGTCATAGCTGGGAGGCTTTCTGCGAGACACAAAGAGGAATGTATTGTCTTTCTTTGCTCAAATACCCCTCAGTGCAGTGATGGTATTCCAACAGGCAACTTGGGAGAGAAAAGACACTGGGTGTGCTGATGTTAAACGCAAACAGTAGGTCCTGGGGAAATTCCTGGGTGTATGTATTAGTGTGACACCACATAGCCAGTAAAGCTCCTGATGTATCTGCAGGATGTGTTTGGGGCAGTTGTTACCCAGTCCAACATGAAAGAAAATAATTGGACTGCTGCTGTTTTTATCAGCTAGTTTGTGTGAATGCATTAGATTGCAAAACCAAAGCAAACTGAAAATGTTATAAATACAACAATGGAAGTTTAAAATCATCCTTCAGCCAGCGAGAACAAAAACCCACTCTGGTGTTGGTGACCTTGCCCAGCAGCTCAGCGAGGTGATGCTGGGATTCTGTCAAGCTTCACTGTCCTGCAGCAATTTGTTCATTGGAGCACATTTTCAAACATGCAATGATGCTGCTCATCGTGCTGTGCCGTGTTCTTTAACCACAGGGGAGTTAGCACGCGTAGGCTATTGGCGAACCTCTGGTGAGTGACCACTAAAAATCTGACAAAAACACAATTTGAACAACAAACAAACAAAAAAGCTGCAGGGCTCTTTGTTCCCTTTTCTTATCCGAGTAAGAAAGAGTAGAGGTGATGTGCCGGGAAGATTTGGTTTAGATTCAGGATACATTTATCTCAAGTTCACCTCACTGCACCTGAAAGAACTGGTCCTGACAGACAGGCCACTTTGCCAGTGTCAGAGTATGAAAGGCATGAATGAACAATCTGATCTCATTGTGTTGAATTTGGAACTGAAAGAACAAAAGTATGTATGTGTGCCACTGGAAGACATGATGCTGGGAAGTTGCTACCACAGAGACATGCTATTTTTGCAGTTTGTTAGCGAAAATGAAAGTAAATTTAAATTTGATTGACGTAAACTGTGAATTGAAAATGAAAACACATTTTCACATCTATACTAGTAATTTACCTAACTCTGTAAATAATTGAATGGTACCTTTTTTGATAGAAGGTCTGGTTGTTCCTGAAAGGCAAATTTGAGTAATTCTGAGGTACTCATTTATTTTTTTCATTTTGGGATAACTGGTTCTGTATTTGGACTTCTCTAGTCACACTTTCATCTTGTGAGTAATGAAGGTTATGGCAGTGACCCAGATGATGATGACTTTCCAAATTATATGGTTTAATTCTTTTTGGCAGCTCATAAAATACACCAGTAAGTGTTTCTGCCACAGCTGATTAAGTAGTTTTACTTTTATTGAGGTCTTGAGTGCTACTGACATACGATGCAGCAGTAAATGTTTGGTAGAAAACTTCACATCACTCACTTTTGCGTTCCCTGCAGAGCAAATACATTGGATTTTTTTTTTTTTTTCATTCATGATAGTGGTAAACATTTGGCAACAAAATCTATTTGAATCCCTCTGTCTGGTTCTCTCCCCCGCTGTCTTTTTTTCTTTCTTTCTGTTTCTCAGAATTAATTTGTATTGACTTTCTCTTTCATTTCACATTTCAGAAAATAATAAACACATTCTTTGTATGAGGTTTAAACTTAATATACATAATACAAAATTATTCCATGACAGGAATGTACACATCTCTTTTTATGTTGTATTTATGTTTGTATTAGCATTGATGAGCTTTCCAATGTGCTAAAATACTAGATGAATCAAACTGAGCAAAAACAATTAGTCCAAATATCTAAATGGCAGATAATAGCAGTGCAATTCCTTACTTGTTCCTTGTGCGAACAGTCTAACCATGGACATACTGAAGCTCTCTAGCTTAATACTTAAGTTGATGTATGAATTGTCTGGGAAATGAGGGATGAGCACTGAGGATAAGGACAAGAAACCGTCTTTGCTGATGTGTCTGGGTGTCTGCTCACTATCAAGGATTCATGCTGTGTCAGACAGAGAGTGGATCTCAGAGCTGAGGGCTGGGAAGACAAGAGCAGCTCTGCACAGAAATCATCCGGAGACACACTGGCAATGTAATTAGCACATGAATTATTTCTGTGCAATGACATGGCTGAGCACCTCTCGACTTTGCTCTTATCTGAAAAATGTTTCCATGTATATGGCCCAAATTAGACATCTGCCAAATGCCAGTCCTTTACAGTCAGACACTGCTTCCCCCGCTCCAGTAATCAAAAGTGGACAGTGACCTCTGCCGCTCTTCGCAGCGTGCACTTTAGGTCTGTGCTGGCAACCTTGACAAGGGTACATGAAAACTGAGCAGCTTGTTAAGATGCTTATGGCAAAGATTTATGGGCGTTAGCACATTTCAAATATGGCTCATTTAGACAGAAAGCTGCTATCAAATGTTACTTAACACCTGTTCATGCAGTTCATTGCTTTTGATAGTAAATAATCACTCAGATATTATCATCAGGTATGATAAATTAGTGTTGATGGGTTTGTTATAGTTCCTATAGGAGGAAAAAATAACATTCATAGTCTCCTGCACTTTAAATATATGTATAGTTAAGTGACGTGGTAACTATACATTAATATCAAAATGCTTCTCTTTTGATGAGGATATTGATTGCCCCATCTCCCCAAGGCTTACATTATTATCCCCTGGATTTGCTCTGTAGAAATGGATTGGGCTTTGCAGATTAGTATTCAGCACATTACACTCCCTCTTCACTGTAATGCTGTTGTGATTCTGTAATGGGCTGAGAGCAAATGAGAGCCTTGCAGCTGGAAGTGTGCTGTTCAGTATGTGTATTCACGCAGTGTTTGCTTGCCTGAGTGCATGTGTATTCATATGCATATTTGTCTGTCTGTGAGTGTTTGTGTTTATAGTTTTTCTCATATTTTGATGTCCTGTTAGAGTTAGTTGCCTCTTGCTATTTCTAAACTCGGAAGAACTGGAGAGACTTGGCTACTTTCAGCCTTGCCCTGCTCCGTGTGTCGGATAAAAAGAGGCTCCTGTATATCGTCAAGAGATTGACTACCTCGTGCCAGGGCCATTAAGTCCTCAACATGCTGCTTTTGGGGGAGTTATTTGTTGAAGCCACTCCACAGAAATGTTCTTGTTGGTGGGGGAGTGCACCAAAAGATCTAGTTTAATGGCCCAGCTGCCAACTATAAATGTCTGCCGGTTTTTATCTCAGACATATATTTGATCTCGAGAATCTTCTGTACTTTTAAACAAGAAGCCTTCTCCACTTTTCTTATAAACCTCTGGTGATGCTCATAGAACCCTTTAGTATAAAGCCTACACACACATACACATATATCACCATTTATCCTATTTTGTTGCAAAAATCTATGTAATATTGTCATTCATACAGCTTGTTCTGTGTAATTGTGTTTTAAATGCTATCAAATATCTTAAAAGCATCCCAGGAGGAGAAAATGAGTTGTTATTGCAGAGTGGTCAGTTTGAATAAAATGAAATATTTTCTCTGACATGCAGATTAATGTGGCTAGTGAGTCTGCACATAATACCTTGTTTTGTAAGCTGTCTGAAACACCTTTTCTTGCGAAGAGGAAATTGCAGTTTGTGATGTAGACATTGCAGGAGTCAGTATTGTTATTAGAATTTCATCCAGTTTAGGTGTCAAGGGTATTCAGGAGAATATACTTATTAGTGTGTGTGTGTGTGTGTGTGTGTGTGTGTGTGTGTGTGTGTGTGTTTCTGTGTGTGTGTTTCTGTGGAGCGTGTGTGTGTCCACATCAGTTCCATTGTGTATTGTATGTTTGTTTTCATGCGCGCATGATTGTGTGCACAGGTATTAAGCTGGATGCCATTTACAGCTGTGGATGAGATGGTTTCATGTCCTCGTGGGAGCCGCTCCCAGAGGAGGGTTGCCTACGCACCTGATTGAGACACTGCCAATTAGAGTGAGCAGACGTGGACTTTGTGTAATCTGGCTGACACACACTAAAATGACTGTTCGAGTCTTTGTTATAGTGCTAAATTTTATTGGCTGGTTTCAACCACTCTCAACAACCATTTGAAACCCAAACCGTTATTTCATATTTTGGAAACTTACAGTATGCGTCAGGATGATGTCATATAACCTTTGAAATGCTATATGCATCACATTATCATACTTTATTACCGAGAGATGTTGATAAAGATAGTGGCTATAAATAACTGGATATAGCTTTGACCTTCATTTTAGCTTTGTGCCAGCAGTTGTTGTAAATACGGCTCTTTTTCTGTAATGAACAGTCTAGCAAGCTAATATTTAGTTTGACTTTGAGCTCCACTCCATGGCACAATCGCAGCAGCAATTCATTAATCTTTATGAATATGAATTGATAAATGTATATAATTGAAAGAGAGAGGCAGAGAGAGGTGATGTGCGTAAGAGGGTCAATCTTTCTTTTAGGTTATAAGTATATTGTGCTGTGGACTGTAAACTGTGCATATCGCTAAATAATGACTGTTGTGATTATTGTTAGTTTACAGGATATTTTCACATTTCCCTACTTTAATATCCAACATATTGATAGTGAGCACAAAACATGGAACACTGACCAATGAGAAACAGTCTAATGAGATATTTTTCACCCTTTTTTACTGCATCTGGATGAGTTTCCGATGCCTTCTACCTAGAATCCCTGTCGCCAGCTGTTAAACATGGTGCTGTCTGTGATGCTGTTGGCAGCAACTGTGTGGGAATCATTTGGTGGTTTGATTGCTTTGCATGGCTGTGTAAAAACCATGGCATATGTAGCTAACTTACAGGACTGACAAACAGTTTTCTCTTGTGGTGTTCCCATATTCCAAGATGACAATGTCACCATACGCTAATACACGCAGTAATTCAATGCAGTGTGAATCAGTTGGATTGGGGAGGTTCTGAAAAGCAGAATGTGAGGTTTCCACCTCCTTTGTCTCTCAAGATACTGGAGGCTTCCCTTCTTGATTGTTCAATTTCTTGGTAAACATGGTTCAGGATGCAGTATGACAGAAACCCAATGAGGATTTAAGCTGTTGTGTATGGAGATGTTGTGTATTTTGATTATGGCAGTTTTGGTCAACTGCCATAATCAAAATTAAATGAAGAAATAAATAAATGACTCAAAAATAAATGAAGAAATAAATAAATGAAGAAATAAATAAATAAATGTAAATGAGTGTGTCATGGTGCGTTACTAGGGTTGCCAGGTCTGTGTTTTTTTTTGTTCCCAAATCAGCAAGCTAGCTGAAATAAGGTATTGCAGTAAATGCATATTAAGTAAACACAGGCAAAGCAACAAAGTACCGCCGCACGCCGGCCACTGCAGTACAGATAGACATGTAGCCGAGGTCCACCGCTTTCACAGGGTAGCCCGGTGCGGTGTTGGTGCTGGTGGATGGTGGTAACCTCCAAAACATCCCGGAACGTCCTACGTTGGCCGGTGTGCGGCGGTGTGGCTCCTCAGTGGAGCAGTAGCAGTCCAGGGAAAAGGGATCTGACAAGGAAGAAAGACAAATGCCACAGTACACCGCAGGACGTTTCAGGGCGTTTTGGAGGTTTGCACCGTGCATGCACCCTGTGGTCCACCATAGTTGTGAAGGCAAAAAAATAGTCCTACTCCTAATTAGAGTCTTGATGTTCACATATTTGTAGGCGGCGCCATTATTTTTTCCCAACCTATATCTCTAAATGTGATGATACACAACTGAAAACAACAAAGAACAGCAACAACAAAATGGAACAAAAATAAAGGTGAAGTTTTACCTTCCTTCAAAACAGAATAAACATTATTCTGGCTATCACGTTAAGAAGCTACATTTTTACCTCCTGACCACTAGGGGGATTCATTCCTCAGGTTTCCCCCTATGCTTCCTGTACTTGTAGGGGATAAGCAAGAATTACATTTTTGTTGTAAGAAAGCTGATGTTTGGCGCATGTTGCCACTGTTTGCTGAGAAATGTGTATTCACCAGTCCTGCCTGTAATTCTTTGTTAATGCATCGTCTGTAAGTATGCTTAAATATGTTTCTGTTTGCCGGGCATTGAGGAGTTTAGTCAGCTGTAAGCTAACTAAAGCTGGACTGTTTTGCTAGCAAGGCAGTGTATTGGCTATTGCTATACCCACCTAGCGCACATGTTGGTTGTGGAGGTATTTTGTAGTTTCTTTGTGTCATAGATGTGGATGCATTTCTATTAAATTGGTTCAATGTAATAAATCAATTCAAATACAGAGGGCTTTGACACCTGCCAGGATATAGAACTAGAAAGACTCTTAAGTAAGGGCAAAATAAGTGGTGCTAAAAAATTGGAGCTAAACAATGAATAGATATAATTTTGATTGATGGACTGCTCAAGCAAAAATGCCAAATATTCTCAGTTCCTGTTTCTTAAATGTAAGGATTTATATTATGTTAAATTGAAAATATTTGGGTTTTGGGCTATTATTTAGACAAAATGTGCAATTACATTAAGTGAAATTGGGTCCTGTGACCGTTTGCTGGGCATTTTTCACTCATTTCTGACATTTTATGGACTAAACAATTAATGGATTTGTCAAAATAATACCGATTAACCAATAGCTGAATCTATTATTCATATAATCATTAGTTCTAGCCCTAGAAAATATATATTTGTCCATCAGTTGTCTGCCAAGTGACAGGTGGAATAAAAGGACAAACAAAACTGATACATTGGCTTAATCATAATGATAATACACTTAGTTATGATTCATTTAAACAGAATAACATATTATTAAAAAAAAATCTCAGAGGGACTGGAAAGCTTGCATGCTCTCCACCAGTACATACACACATTTGCACACAGATACACACATTGAATGACTATACGTTTGCAGAATATGAGCCACATATTATGAGCCACATGTTCTATTAAGTGCCTAACTGATGCCTGCTTCCACACTTAATGACAAGCTGAATGGCGAAGCCAATTATGAGTAAATTTTCTATGGACGAAGTGTTTCTGCAGACTGACACCAGGGGAGGGGACTCTCTCTGAGCACAGCAAGACATCCTTCATACTGTGAATCTAAATGACACTGTATGTTAAGCTAGCACAGTGTGGTGTCTGACAGAACTTAGGATGTGTAAGCTCACACACATCCACACACGCTGTCTCCTTCAGTTGAATGCCTGGATACATTTAACAGGACAAATTGAGGCTTTCTCGCCCATTCCTGCTGCTCTGTCAACACAATCAGCAACAAAAAACCATCCGCTTCACAGAGATTTAATTTTCATTGCAGACATAAAAAAATTACTACAAGAATTGATATGAAATATAACAATCAATGAATTGGGAATGCCTACCTCGTGAGAAGAGAGCAGTTTGAGACATTTTATTAAGTCGTTTGAATGGTGTGATAATCATGTAGTAAAACATGTTCTCAAAGAATGCAGCACTTCACAAACCTCTTCTCTCTGTCATAACGTAAGAGGCTTAAGCCGTCTTCATGACGCTAACTTCCTATCCTTTTAATAGGCTGCCAGACACTAACTTCTGTATCATTTTAATAGGCTGCCAGTCAAACAAGGAAACAGAGTGAAATCCAGTGTCAGTCACAGAGCCTCGCCGCAGATGATTAAAAAACTTTGGTCTCCGCATTGCATGGCTTTAGCGTCCAATTTTATTTATTCCACAGGTGCTACTTTGGAAGTGTGTCTTGCTTTTAACCAGAACTGTGAACTTCCTTTGAACCTAGAAAACTGAGCGTGGCACAACAAGCTCTTTTTACTTCAGCTTGTTACCGGTAACAGAAGAAGGGTATTTCTAGTGGTGCGAGGAGGGTGGGTGTTAGTGAGATCTCTGACAGGGAAACAGTGATGTAGAGTTTCATGGTGTAGTCACAGTTAATGCTGGGGACTGTCATGAACAAGACGACACCACTGGACATGGGCAACATAATTACTGTGTCTGTTTTAGCAATGCCAATAATAGCCTCTACTCCAGCCCCTTAAAATAGTCATGGGTCCTGCTTGTTATGTGTCAACCTGTGTTCTGTCTCGTATTTCTCATATTTGTCATTAATAATAATATTTACTGAGTTTTTTTTAAGTATGTGTGAAATGGTTTTAGCGGCTTAAAACATATGTACAATAATACAATGTTTGTATTTGAGCTGATAAATAATGGCATATCATTTTCCATCATTTCACCTGTACTTTTTCCTGGCCTTTTTGACCAATGTATTAATTACGTCATCAGGTCAAAAATGTAACATATTGGAATAATGGCAATTACAATCAAAGCTACCCCTGACCTTTATTTTATAGGTAATTTCTTATCATATCCTGCCTAGTCTGTTTCAGACTGTTGTGTCATGGTTTGATGTTGACAGGCAGTGTGCTCCCCTGGGTGCAAGATAATTTAAAAAGAAGCCATAGTGTAGCAGATGCCAGACTAGTGTCAGAGCAAAGTGACTGATGAGGAGCCTCCTGGTTCGCTCGGTCACATGCTGGCACTGTTGTACATATGCTCCTGCTTGTGGCCCCTCGGTGCTTCATAATCAATTAGTGATTTGATTCTAGATGCTCAGCTACTGTTATCAGAGGGTTAGAGACGTTTCTGATGCCTCTTCTATTTTTGCAGTGAGGTATACATAGCTGTGCAGTAGCTTCATGCAGCACCATACCTCTTTGACTCTTTGTGACGCTAATTTAATTTGAGTGATGAGTAATTGCATTACTTCCATCAATATGTGATGTTAGTTCTGCACCACAACCACAAATGTAATGTGACCATAGAGGATGAGGTTCCTGAATGGCACTGACAATTACATGCTATTGATTAACAATTATTTATATGGCAGAGGACAGTTCTAAATTCAGAAGAGATTTTTGTCAAAGCACATGCCATTTAAAATATGTTCTGCTTAATGGTAAATTTTACAGCTTGGTGTAAATTGGGTGTCGGTGAAGACACCAATATTCTGTTTTTTGTTCGAAAAAGGGTTTGACTGACTCAGAACAACAGACTGTGACAAGTTTTTACCTATGTGTCTATTTACGGCCTTTCCCTAGGAGCTACACTTTCACTCTGTTTGTGTCTTTTTCTGTTCTCTGATAACAGACTAAAGGAGCTGGCTCACATCCACGTTCCCATTCGGTGTCATGACTCAAGGGCATTAAGGTGCCGGCAGCTTGCTGTAGTTTGATTGACTGTCTGTAGACCATGGGACAGCCGAGAGAGACGAGTGGGACACGCCCAAATACCCAGGAGAAACACATTGACAAAATTGAAGTCTTCCCCAAGATCAAGTAGCTTTTTTTCTGCAGGAAAGTGAGACACCTGAGTGACACATTGGCTGCTAGATATTAACACTACAGGTTGCTGCACCTGCTGTGATCCGTGTCTGAAAGAGATGCACGCACAGGTGTACATACTGCTCACCAGTTGCGTTGCTATGGTCTTCCTTTCAAGGCTCAGAAATTATACACTAAATGCACAAAATAGTCAGGACACTCTTTGCATATAGTAGTCTAATGTGGTGAATTCAGGTGGAAGTAATTATCCATTTTAAGCATATGTATAGGCAATAATGTCAAACTTTACTTTCAGAATGTGCTTACTAAAATATGCTAATTAAAATATGACGTCTGAGCATTGAGCTACACACCATCGTGTAAACCAAACACCATTTGTTAGGCCTGTTATGTTTTTTGGTGGGGGCACTGCCAGTCACTGTCATATGTAATTTGAGTAGACCAAATAACATATTTTACAGTATACATGACATTAAAGCCAAAGCATTAAGGTGTAAGCAGTATTTTATGTAGCCTAATTCTTTCTATATTATTTTATACTTCCTTGCTTTGCAGCTTTCTGCCGCTTTCAGCTCACTCATCACAAGCTTATGCTGATTATACACTACCTGTTAAGTGCAAAACAGCCAAAGCTAATGTTAAAGCGACATTAATCCGTTTTCAGAACTCTTTATTAATTTAAGTCTAATGTTCACTCTCCTTTTAGCTCTGTTTTTGTCTCCACCAACTCTTATTTGGCTCTTTAGCTGCTAAATGCTGCACTATGTTCACCAGCTAGTTGCTCACTTTGTTTGTCTGCTGTTTGGTGCTGGGCAGGTATCAGTCGGGCAGTTGGTTTATGAGAGCTTTTTCGCTGCCTGCTGTGGCTGGAAATGAGGTTGATGAGAGCAGTGAGACTGAACCAGAACAATAAAATTGGAAGCTATAAAACCAAGACTGTGAGCTAAAAGACGCTAAATAGCGTAGTAGTTCTGAGTACTGCAGTTCGGGTGATAATTCAGGCCTGCAAACTCCATTGGGACGAAAAGGTGACAGTTCTGAGAATAGGCCATACTGCTGGGCCAAACAAAGCTAAAGTAGTTGAAGAGGAACTCAATTGTTTTTTTTCACTGTATACATAGCCTAATAACAAATATTCTTGTTGGTATATGATGTTAATACAGGGGATTTTATTAAGAAAATTCATATTGTGTATAAAAAAACACATTTGGCAGTTCACATACAGTACGTCTGCTTGGATTTGAAAGTTTTATTCAGCAGAATTCGATGGCCCCTCCCTAATCGTGATGTAATAGACAAGACTCCGAGTTCTATTCTACAGAAAATACTATAACAGCTAAAGACAAGCACTTTCTCCAGAAATAAGGAATATAGTTTGGATAGAAGAGTGGCTTATTATTCAAATATGGAACGACAGCTAAAAGGAACCAGCTGTGTGCTTGTGAGCTGTCTACCATTAGTGGCAAGATGGAAGTTTGAGTGCTAGCTTGGCCTGACACTTGACACTGGCTGAGAGCTTGATGGTGAAATGCCTGCAAACACTAAATATCTAAAGCTTAACAAGTCATGCTTTGCCAGTGTTAGTATCATTGTAAAAAATGTCTCCTGTGTCTTTAATATGCTAGTTAGTTTAGTTAGTTATCATCTCACATTCATCCCCTTAAGTTCTGTTAGGTGGTCAAAATGATAGAGGCATAATATTAAATTAATTGTTTTTTTTCACATTTTCTTTTTATAAATATGCTGATTGCAGACTGATGCTGAAATTGTTCTGCTTCATTTAGATGTATGTATTGACATCAGAGTGCACCAGACTTCCAGTGTTTAAATGGAAATACGTTTCTCTAAGGAGATGTACGCCGCTCATCCTGAAACTGCCTCTGGACTGAGCCCCAAGTGTTGTAAATTTCCAACAATGCCCCTGCTGTACACACACAAGTCATTCTCCATTGGTCAGGGGAATTAACTGTGAAGTGCAGGCATGGGGATGTGTAGAGAGAGAGAGATGAAAATGACCCCAAACTATTTATGTGGTCACTGAGCTTTTGGAGCTGGGATGGGTGGGTTTAGTGAAAAGGGTAGAGGTCTCTCATTTTCACTGATAGGGGGCTCAGACATTGAAGGAATGACCAAAGAGTGGTGAGATCCAGTCAACTTCAATTATGGCCCCTCACAGTTTTCCCAGAGGTGCACTATAGTGCATTTAAGGGGGAATCAATGAGGTGACAAATTGTTGTGGACAGCAACCCCTTTTATTTGTTGTATTGTTGTATACATGCCTGGGTGCAACAAAGCATGTGTGTATGCGTGTATTATTATGTGTGTCTGTGTTTGTTTGGCAAGCATATATAAATGTGCAGCGCTCCCCATTTATGATAATTGAATGCTTTGGTCCATTTGTATTTTGGTGGTTTATTTTCTGCTAGTGGCTTTAATGGCTTGTTATTTGTCTTAACCTGTTTTTAAACGCTTTCTAATGGATGTTCACATGCATCACCCTCTGACGCTCAGTGCCGCTTTGTTTTTATCTCGCAATGACAGTGTTAAGGTTTTTCTCAAGGTTGTTTTTGCGTTGTCAAGCTCCTGTCATATCTGAGGATGTCTGATGGCTGATGAGTGCCAACTTGCTCGGGTGTATTGAGAGGCGAATGTAGCTGAATTAATTGAGTGTTTTTTATGGTGGGAGGAGTCCATATGAAGCTGTCACAGGAATGCTTTCTGCTTGAACAGAAGGGAAGAATATGAGATTGTTGGGCAGGAAACTGGATAAATACTGGTATTGGAAGTATGGGGAGAAGGGCAATACACATCTAGGTTTAAAAGAGTCGCAAAAAAGTGAGAATTTATTAATAAACCTTTATACATCGATTTGAAAGAAGTATAAAGATATTGATATTGGTTGATATAAGAAATATATATGAATTCAAACTGTGGCCCATAGTCACAGGAGTCACTGTCAATGTGGTTGGTACTTTTACTGCTTTACTACTATTATTTGTTTCTCACTGTTATTGTAGACATTTCACATCAGATTTCATGACATATTGTCAACGCAAAGGCAACACTAACACAAGTGAATCCCCTCATTACTTGTGGTTTTCCAAAGAAGACTAAAGCCAGTATCAATCCAGCAAGTAGTGAACCTAACAGAGCTGACTATTGCGGTCCATTTTATCTTTGTAAAGGTAAAAACATATCTCAGTCAGTGTTTGTTTAACCTGTGGTCTGTGATAGTTGAGTGGCTTTACATTGTTTTCTGTTGTTGATATTGTTTCAATTTCAGTACTCCAGTTTTAAATGTGTGTGTGTGTGCATGTCTCTATGTAGCTGGCTAAGGAATGTGTGTAGACTTTAAATTACCTGGTGACAATAGCCTAATGCATATCACATACTTGATTTAAACATGCAGCAGGATATATTTTTATGTAATGTGGTTGTAGGGTGATTTCATATCATATTGTTGTATGCATGTGTGCCCACTTATTGTGTGTGAATGTGGTGTTGGCTCAGACAGGCTGACGTGATGTTTACTGTTCTAAAATGTCCTCATGAGGCTGATGTAAATTAGCTACACAACAAGTTCTGTTAGCATTTGGTACATAAGTAGGCATACACATTGTGAATACTGTATGCGCATGTTCACGATTGTCATGTAGGGAAGCTGTAGTCTACAGCTGCATGTTGATGTAGCAGTCAGTGCTTGTAGTTCCCCAATCTTGATCACAAAGACACAATAGCATGAGAAAAGAGAAACAGTACCCCTCATTAAGTGAACAAAGGTGCTGTAATGTATTTGTATGAGAAAGTGAAGGAGTACATCATCATCGTGTTCCAGGTAGACCTCTACTTAGTGTGACGTGAAGTCCAAAATAGCAGTTGTCTGGTACTGTACATGTAATTTCTTTACAAATGTACTGCGACATATAATAGGTAAGACCTAATGCACTGCTACGCTCTACACACTTGTGCTCTCTGGCAAAGGTAGGTACTCGCTGGTCATGGAAAGCTAGTAAGCATATCTCTAAATGTACCTGCCATCACATTTCAGCTTGCCACCTCTTTCCAATTTCAGCATGTTTATTATTAATCCAATGTTTTTGTGACATTCTTTCTCATTTTTTCTGACAGATTCCCAACAGGCACCCAAGAGGCCATGATATTAATGCAACCCATTTCTCTTTCTTTGTCTCTGCAGGAAAAGAAGAGTATGTTGCAACCTTCAAAGGATCTGAGTTCTTCTGCTACGACTTGTCCTTGAACCCGATTCAAAGCAGCAGTGATGAAATCACATTGTCATTCAAAACCCTACAGAGGAATGGACTGATGCTGCACACGGGCAAATCAGCTGATTACGTCAACCTGGCACTGAAAAATGGGGCTGTCTCACTCGTCATTAATTTGGGGTCTGGAGCCTTTGAAGCTCTTGTGGAGCCAGTCAATGGGAAATTTAATGACAATGATTGGCATGATGTCAAAGTAACAAGGAATCTACGTCAGGTAACAGTACAGAGGGTGATGCAGAGACTCAGTAAATAAATCAAAACAAATGCACTTAAATCATTACCATCCTACAATATATTGTTTTTTCCAGACATTGTAGTTGGATTGCTAAATTGAATCATGGTGGTGTATGGTGGAGATTAAACAGAACCACAAGTGAGCAGGGACATCTAGATGTGCATCAAGACCTCTATTAAGTTACAATTTGAGGAAGAAAATGAAGAGATTAGTTTTAAACATCATTCAAGGCATTCAGGCTCATTCAGATGTTTGACAACAAATGAGAAGCATGACATTTAATGTTTTAATGTAGTGATGTTATGTGTGTGTGTCCACACATTTTAGTTTGGCAGGGCTTGTTAAGGTATTAGTACGGTTATTTAACACTAATTTCTAAGGATGGCATCACTGTTGAGGGATTATTTCATGAGATAAGAGAAAAGCATTTAAAAACATTAAATCAGTCCACTTTTCAGACATTGTATAAACATATATGTAAAGCATAACTGAAACTAGGGTTACACTTTGAAATTAAAGTTCTATGTGCACAGGCAATGATCCCTCTAATGGGATCTATAGGCTCTAATGGCTCTCCTACATGGCCTTGAAGACTCACCTCTGCATTAATAACTCTTAAGAGACTATATACTGACAGTGTGACCTGGTTAGACATTACAGGATTTCTTACGAAGTAGACATCTTTAGAAATCCCAACATCAGAGGATGGTCCCACTGATAATGCCATTTGCCTGTGGCAATGCTGCGCATAAATGGGGGACTGGCCATGGTATCAGTAGAATTGGTTCTTACCTGATTCTCACTTAGATCAGAGAAGTCAGATGGGATGAAGGAAAGGTGTAAAGTAGAACCTTTGGTCAAAGCGCATGTGCAAATGCATCCACCTGCAGGAACAGATTGTCTTGGCAAGAGTCAAGCTACAGAGGTCAGTGAGTGTTTGTTGAGTTGCAAGCAGATCCAGGCCAACGTATACTAAATGATGCAGTTGCCACTCTGCTAGTGGCTGACCACCCTTTGACATGACAACAGTGCCAGTCTGTTGGCCCCATGATCGATCTGAAGAGACCAAAGGCTTGCTAAGGCACACACCAACACGTTCTTTGGCTTTCAACAACATCAATTGACGTGGCTCTCCCACGTCAATTGATGTAAGCCCCCACTGAGTTCATTGTTGGTTGGAATTTCACATACCTGCTGGCTAAAAGCTGTCACAACTATAGCAGGGTCCTCATCATTGCTTCTATTCACAGTAGGTAGATGTGTTATGACTCACTCTGCCCAGGTGGTCTATTACAACAGGACATGGGGTTTCCTCCAGTATTGAGGAAAGACTGAGTTGGCGACATGGCATTTGGGATCTAACTCCAGTTGTGTTAGATGGTTGAGCAAGACTACAGGTGTAGCTCCCAAGGAGCCAACAGGTTGAACACTGCCATCGGGTCCAGTAGCTGCATAACAGCTGGTGATGTGTGGCGCTAATTTCCTCAATCGCTTTTCATCTGGGTTCAGAGATTCTGAACTTCTAGGCACCTGTTTACTGGGGTAGCCAGAACTCCTCTTTCAGTTGACTGAAGATTGTAATCTGATTATGTGCTGACTAAGTGGATCATATGAAAACAATTCCCACTCTGGGGACTAACCCCCAGTGTTATCTAGGTGAAAGAAAATCCCTGGCAATAACATGGGAGCAACCAAATTTGAACCTGTGATATTTATAGGATACTCCCAGCAAACAAAACTGGGGATGGAAAAGCTGTAGATGCCACTGCTTTATTACTGCACCGTACTAAAACCACAGATGAACAATTAGTCTATAACGATGCATGTCTACTAGTCGACAATCAAAACCCCTAATGTGTAGACAATAGGCTTCCTGGCTGGTTGTGGCTCAGAAGAACCCATGTGCCAGTAACAGAACAAGACAGACTGGCCTGATATACATCATTGGTCCCAACATCTTGGTCCTTCTCATCATTCTGAGAGAAATTTATCGCTGCTGCTTCAAGACAATTGTGACAATTGGGATGCTCCTGGATGTTGTCGACGGCATGCTAAGACCCCATGTGGGGGTGCAGATCATTTGCCAAAGCCATCAGGACAGGAGGGGCATTGTCTCATAGAACTAAAGAAGCCAGCTGGAGACATCTTAGATCCGATTGCCAAGGTTAGAGTTAGGTTTAGCATCTTGCTGAAAATAAGTGGATGCAAAGATGTTTTTTAATGGCCATAAGTAGGCTGTGCAAGTAGACTTGCTTTTTAAGTTTACCTAGCAAGCACGTAGAACCCATTCGAACTGTTTAGCCTGTGTTCAATAGAATGGCATGCATTTCTTTCTTTTTACCCTGCAGTATCAAAGAGATTATTTTGACCTACATAAAATACTTGATAAGATTTCTAAGGACAGTTACTCAAAGCTTTACACAGTTTAGTTTTGTTCCTGCTCATTTGGTGGGAAACGTTTGTCTTCACCTCAGTACCAAAGCTGCTTCTTTTGCATAATCAGTAAATTGATTATCGGCAAACCTAAGGATTTGGCCAGCTTGAACATTCCCTGCATTCAAACTGTGAAACAAAACCAAGCATATTGAGTGCATGCTCTGTGGGGGAATCAAAATTACCATCCTCCTCATTCTCTGTCAGGGTCTTCTTTGCTTTGTCTCATTGCAGTAAAGTGATCCTAAAGTTCATCAATAAGACCAAACGGAGGTACAGTATTGTATGAGCGGCGGAAGGTCTGATACACTGGATTGGTCTCAAGCCTAAAACCAAGTACAAAAGAACGCAAATACTAATACCAATAAAATAAATAAAGCTTTAAAAAGGTCTTGAACTTAGGACTTTGGTAAAGAGGGTCAACTGATGTGCTTTAGGCATTCTTTCTTATGAACCATTTGATGTCTGTCAGTCATAACCTTTTGTCAGGACTTTGGTAAGAGCGTTTTTTTCTGCTACTCAACGGTGTGGTCACATGCAGAACATGGTGCAAAAACACCATGAGGAACTTAGGGAGTCACTGGTTGAGCTCTAGCACCTCTTGTGGAGCATTCTTGTTATTTCCTTGGTCTGCTTTTTTCTTGTTAAACTTATTTTGCCCTTTTTGTCTATGTTACTAACATGCTTTGGAAACAAACTAACATCATTCATGGAATGTGTCATTCTACTAACCAGTATGGTTTTTGCCGTTTAACAATGTACTAACAGTATTGACCATCATATATTATTTGAGGAACAATCGTTATTCTGTTCACAGTTTTTAATTTCCTTTCTCCCCCCTTTTCCACAAAGCACTCAGGCATTGGACACGCTATGGTAAACAAACTACATTGTTCGGTAGATATCATTCTAATTGTTCCTAGTTTGGGTTTGCCGTGTGTTTCTTTTCTTTCTTTTTTACTGTAGACGTCATTTACAAAAAAAGGGAAATTGCGGTTGGTACTCTTCTGCTTACTTTTTGAATCCTTTTTAGTTTCTTGGTTTATTCATTGGTTTCACCCTCTTTATTTCACTTGTTTCCTGTCCAATTCTGTTTGATCCACCTTTTTAGGAGCATCATTTCGAGCCTTTTGCATCAAGCTGTGGTTAATAATGAGGACCCTCTCCTGTCTGGCTGGCCTGATGCTCTTTGCCTCAGCCAGTTGTATCCCCATTCACTTTGCATGGCATGCACTTTGACTACGTGTTGCAAATGTCACAGTGCCCATTTGTCAACATGAATGTGACAGTTGAGCTGTGTTTGTCAGTGTTGCTTCTCTGGTGCTTTCTTATTTCTCTTTGTGGTTTTGCAGTGTCCATGAGCGTTTGCATGCATCTGACACTGTGTCAAGTGTCAAAATACTGATTCCGTATCCCAGTCAAGAATTTTCTTTTTGTATGCTCGTAAGCAAAAAGAAAAGACAAATGCATGCCTGCTATTTTTTTTCACTACTACCCTCAGTCATTGTCCTATACTAAAAGGTGATTGTGATTTTCATAGCATGTGCTCCCTCTCTAACCTAGTGGCACTTTCTGATTTCGTTTGTAGAACTATTAGACGTACTAATATGGAATTAATAGTTAAACTAACCTAGATAACATTCTACTAACACCATTTTTGTGTCTGCTAAAGTACTTTTAAGTTGCAGTAGGGGCAATACTAACACTGTAGTATGGGCAGTTTACTAACTCTCTAACAAGAATAGCATTCCTTTGAAGGCTTGCAGTCTTCCAACTAATCCAACTGGACAAAATAATAATTAAAAAACAAGAAAAAAGACAATAAAAACAGACATGAAAATGGGTTTAAAAAAAACATAGGGAAGTCTGTCATAGACAACAAAAAGGAAAGGCAATGACATTGCAGGATATAGGCTGTCTGAGTATAGTGTGTCCTTTCCATGTGCTTTGTTGTCTAGGTAACAATATCCGTGGATGGAATTCTGACCACCACAGGATATACACAAGAAGACTACACCATGCTAGGCTCTGACGACTTTTTCTATGTTGGAGGAAGTCCTAGCACAGCTGACCTGCCTGGATCTCCGGTTAGCAACAACTTCATGGGCTGCCTCAAGGAGGTAAACACCACTTCTGTGTGCACTCTGAGGCTGGTGGGTGTACAGGATATGACTGGCTTCACCTTAGGACTCCAAAACAGGCCCTTCCACCCACACACTGACCCCGTCTCATCTTTTACACTTTGCTTTAGTTTTGTTTTCCACATACTCTCGCACAAACTTTATTTTGCCTCTACCGCCCCCTCATAATTCTATACACACACACACACACACACACACACACACACACGCACGCATGTCAACCACACATGAAGAACTCTGTCTTACAGTGGAATTTAGTGGAGGCTTCATACAGCCCTGTCAGGTGCACTTCAAAGAGGAGCAGTGATCCTGAGATCGGGCTGTCAGCTAACTGACACACTTAACAACTCACTATTCTTCCACTGGGGGATATGCAGTACCAGACCGATATTATCTTAGACCACTTATCTAATGACTAACCTTATTACTAATAAGTGTAGTGTTGTCAGTACTAGTAGTATGTCTATTTACACAAATGTAACTTCAAAGTGCTAGAAATAGGGCTATAACCCTCACCTTGAAAAAAACAGAGCACACAACAGGGCACAGAAGTGTACATCACTGTTGACATATATGCTGAATTCATCACATTTTGTATTTAGGATGCTCCGTGGCGTAATGGGCCCATTGAATCTTACTCATGGCTTACAGTATGTCATTTGTCACTCGCCCCTTTACTTATGTGTTCTAGTATTCTAGGAGTATGTATATAATCTACACTTTATCCCTGGAGATGAAGCAATGGAGGGAGAGGAAGAGGTCATTTCTCCACCAGAGGGTTCATAAGTTATACCTTTCACTTTATGCTGTACAGTAGTATTTTTTGCTGGTTAATAGGCATTCTGACCTAAAGCATTTACGTCAGGAGCCACCGGTGATATACAGAGATATCTACCAGGCAAATCTCCAAAGTACTGCAAAATGAGCCATTCATTTATATTTTAATTCCAAAAGCTGTTTCTTCATTTTCCTCGTCTCTCTCCTTTTTCTTTCTTGTACCTTCTCTTGCTTCTATGGTGTCCCTACATTTTGTCTCTCACCTCAAGTGCAGGCTGTCGTCCTCCGTGAACCTCTCGGAGAGTTCTGAAGGAGCTCTGTTTAATGAGCAGGCCAGGCCTTGACCACATGTCCACACGGCATGTACAGCTCATTAGATGTCTGATTGTTAAGGGGAGTGTCTTAGTTAACTACATGTCTCTGAGTGGCTGCAGATGTGGTGACAAAGGGAATGGGATTGGTGCACCCTAAGCATGGTCAGCCTAACCACAGTGGCTGCTCTTGCTATCCTGAGATCAATGTATTGAATAGCTCAAAAACAAAAAATATGGTTCATAGCTGTGATTGTTCCCAGGAGATGTGAGACGGACATAATTTCCCCTCTTGTATTTGCTCCTAGGATCATTTAATGTATCATTTAGTTTTACTAGATAATGGAGATGTCAATAACAAATTTAAAAATAAAAGAGACTAAGGCCATTTAAGCTCATTTGTTGCTGATGTCTTTAGTACATTGACAAGCTCTCTGTATTATCTCATCCAGCCTGCTGAATTAAACAGGAGCCCCGTCTCAGGTCATCTTCCATGTATGTCATGGTAACATATGAGTGGTGGTTCAGCAGCATGTGCTCTGATTGATGGCATGTTCCCAAATGGCTTGTTGCAACGTTTGTGTGCAGATTCCAGTCTGAGTTGCCACGCCTGCCTGTTGGTTCTGATGGCAAAACAAACGGTGGTGCAGTAATAGCTCAGTTGTCACAGCTCTAGCTTGATGACAAATTAGTGCAGCACTACTAGTGCAGCACCAGTTGTAGCTCAGACCAAAGCTCCTTTAACTCTGAAAGGTGCCCTTTGTCTTGACTATAAAGAATGATCTGGATTTTGGGCTGTATCTGTTGCACCTTTAGTCTACATGACTAAAGTCCAGCAGGCTGAGATATCATCTTTTATTCCTTTACTCCTTTTTGCATTGTTTCTTGTATCAGGAGATTCTTGTCAAATTACCTTTTTATTCCAATTCTATTCCTATGAAATCTTTAAAACATCCCATTTGGCTCTGTGTCAGACTTGAGAATGTACTGTACATTTTCTTAGAGGGAAGATAAAGATGTGGGAATAAAAGCCAGCCATTGTCTGTTTCCTGTTTTCCTCGCAGTTTAATGCAGTCTGATACAGTCAGTCACAAAGCATTTACAAGAAACTAAGGCTGCGCTTACCTAATTCTGATGCATCGCTATGTGCTCCATCTACCTGAACACCTAGGCACAGTAAATCTGACTCGGTGACAAACATAATGCTCCATGCAAATACAATCCCATCGGAGGTGTCCCCATTTTCAGGTGAACGCTTAGCATGACAGCAAATAAAGAACATGGGTAGTGATTTCCACAGCTGTAACTCATTTGATTTGTTACATTGAAAGTAATATAGATTCATCATTGGTACTCTTTTGTTATGTAAATACATATGCATGCAAACCATAATGGGGCTATCTGTCACTTGATAACTTTATCTACCAAGTGGTAGTGCTAGAGCGCTAGAGACCATTGACCCTGCTTGGGCCCCAGTTGGTAAATATTAGTTGCTCCATTATCCCTCTGCCTGGTGTACTATTGACAGCTTTGTGTTTAAAGTCCTAGTTATTGCATTGCAGTCATAATATTTGCTTTGCAAACTGATTGACACTTTATATTAAAACACTTCAAATGTGTGTGTGTGTTTTTGTGGTGAGGTAATTTTGAAATATCATGACCACACTGATGATTTTAATGAAAAAGTTTTGAAATGTTAATTAGTTTCTCATATGGAAATTGGATGTAACTAGACAGAGGGATTCTTGCTATTACAGCTGCACTTACACAAGATACTCTTTCATTACGGAGATTGGATAATGACGAGGTTATGGCTGTCTCTAATTTTTTGCAAGACTGTTGCCAATTACAGTCTACACTCTTGTTGGATTTCTACACAGTGTGTCATGAAGTGCCGCCCCACACACATTTTAGCTACTTCTTAGTTTTTAGAGATATGTTTTGATCAATGCTTTGAAGATTTACTTTATGGGTAGCCTTCTACAGTGAACAGAATTTAGTATGCCTCTTATGCTGCCTTTATATAACTATAAAACAGGAGTTTAAACATGAGTTTCATACACAAATGGAGTTGACAAATGAGACAAACAACAGTAAATGAAAATTATCAAGTCGTGAAATTGGTCAGTTGATACTTGCGCTGTATGGTAATGATTCTCATGGTTAATTGGTATTTTAATGACACTGTGGTTCATTTTTTATAAAGGGCTGCTACTGCCTGTCACTTCTGTGCCTTGGCTCTACAGCACTTGGCACTTCAAAGGTCACAGCACTAATGCACTTCATTTACTTAAGCACTCTGATGCCATACCCTGTCTGGTTTACAGTGTCTGAGAATATAAACTTGTATTGATATGCAGATTTCTGCATAAAGAAATGTCGATTTTTGCATTTCATCAATTTTCTAAATTATGTACAGTATACTGCATGTTGCAATGAGTATGTGTATGCTCATGCACTCATTTTTAATTTGCTTTAGAGAGCCATATCCATCATCTGCCCACTTTTATTCTAATCATAGGCTGCGACAGGGGCCTCAATCAGCATTTTACTCCGCACCTGTAATCAAGGCAGCAGTTTAGATTTATCATTCTCCATCTCACTTTTCACATGCAATCCCAGGAGATGCTACCTGATAGATTCATTTTCTCCGACCATTATCACCATTGTCTTTTAATTCAGGCTGTCTCTTCCTTCAGTTGACACTGAAGCTAAAAGTCAAAATGGATGTCTGAACTATTCACACTTCACCCAGCCAGAGTTGTGAAGGCTTCAAATGGGGAGCAAAGAAAGCAGGGTGATACGAGTGACATTTGGTGCCACGTAAGCAGTTCTTCACGCATAGGTGTAGCGTGACAAAGATGACCAAGGGTTGAGCAGTGCAAACCTTGCTTATGACACACTGTCGTGAGTGGGTGAAATGTCACATAGACAACTGCTGTTTGAAAGCAATTTTACATAAGAATTATTAGATTGCCTGCAACATTTACATTCTACAAACAGCAATATAAGTCAATCTTTCACTTTGTAGGTGAGATATGCTGCTGTATGACTGTAGAATTGACTTTCTTTTCCTACTCCCAATTTAGGTTGTGTACAAAAACAACGACGTGAGACTTGAGCTGTCCAGGCTGGCCAAGCTGGGTGATCCCAAGATGAAGGTCCATGGTACTGTGGCCTTCAAGTGCGAGAATGTGGCCACTCTGGACCCCATCACATTCGAGACGCCAGAGTCTTTTATCATCCTCAACAAGTGGAATGCTAAGAAGACAGGCTCCATCTCCTTTGACTTCCGCACCACAGAGCCCAACGGCCTTCTCCTCTTCAGCCATGGCAAGCCCAAGCAGCAGCCGAAGGATTCCACGAGTCCCCAGACTCTCAAGGTGGACTTCTTTGCCATTGAGATGCTGGATGGCCATCTGTACTTGCTGCTGGACATGGGCTCAGGAACCACAAAGACCAAGGCAGTCAATAAGAAAGTGAATGACGGCGAGTGGTACCATGTGGACTTCCAGCGAGATGGCAGATCAGGTAACTTTCAAGGCCATTAACATATACAATCTTTAGAGGAATGGGAAAGTAACAGGACAGTGTTGGCTGTTGTTGCTACGTCTATGGTGGCCCTGAGAGCTCAACACATGCAAATAGACAAAACACAAACATCTTCATCAATTTGACAACACATGTGCAGCATTTCGAAAAAATGTTGCAAAAAGTAAAACACAGGCAAACTGAGAAACTCATTCACACATTTGACAACACATAGACATATACAGTACAATACAGCATAACAAAACGTGCTTCAAATACAGACAATGAAACCAAATATAGAAACCTGTTGAAGTTCTCTACCTCTCAATGATGTTGTTGGTAAACGATTCAATTTTAACGATCTGATTGCAGGATATGTTTGCAGATATCTGCTATACACACAATGTCTGAATTTTCAGTGCATTTTGTTATGCTGCATATGTGTTGTCAAATTGGCAAAGATGTTTTCTTCATTTGATTGTGTTTTTTGTAGCTGCAGCATGCTCCCAGGGCCACTTTATATATTAATGTTTGTATGTATGATGATGATGATGATGATGATGAACTAGTCTATAGTCTGAATGACTATCATAGACTCATACATACAATACAACATTCAGCAGAGACCTAGAGTTTCACCACAGAAAATATGCACTGGGTGCTTGTTGTAAACAGTTCCAGCCATTTAATGGAAAAAAGGTTTTGATGGCAGTAACCTAACTTCAGATGGTGGTACCTATGTGTCATATGTCATGATTCCAGACGCATATTTGCCACAAAATAACTTTGCCCCCTCTCCCGTGGTGTCCTCTAAGCCTGGGTCGCTCTGCTCTGGTCCCTGTTGATTTGCTTATCTAAGCAGCAATTTGTTAGTGTGTGCTTAGAGCCAAGGCCTTGCAATGTCATGCTGCAAATTAGATATACACCTTGACCGTGTTTTCCACTCCATCTGAAGAGGTGGAAATTAGATTAACTGTTTCATTAACCCCCAAAGCCATACTGGGTTGTGGTCTAAATTGAGCTATACATTATATAGCAGTATAGCGATAGAGCCCATTCATGTGCTTTTTGCAAATTCCACATTCAGCTGCATTAATCATTGAGTTATTGTTTTTTGTGAAATTAAATAAAAATTCAGCTCCAATACTCTGCTTGAGGTGGTTGAATACAGTCATATGCAGTAATATTAAACTTAAAACTTAACAAGTGTAGAAGAAAAACTGTGGGTGATTTCTCAAATAACATAAATCTACACCATTTAGTTATGGTAGACCAAACTATAAGAAACACTGTCTTGCTAAATTAGATTATATTCATTATCTGTGTATTAACCTCCCACCATCCACCCCCACATTCTTACATACAGCACACACACGCACACAAAAGCTATCGAACATCTTTTTTTGTTAGTCGAAGCTCTCTCTACTCGCTGTTCTCTCTGTCTACCCTGCCTAAGTTTCCATGGAAACAGGAGGTGGTCTCTCCCAGGACTGAGACAGTTACTGCACAGCGCTGTGCTGAGCTGTGCACTAATGACATTCAGAATAACTTTTCTTCCTTTCCTCAAGTCTAAGGCATCAACACTTACAAGGGAACATAAAAAGGTCTCTGCAGTATGATGACTTCCCACGTGAGAAGAGTAACAAAATGGCTAGAATGCCGAGACACAGTTCACTCACACAGTGTTTAAAGTTACAAAGCAATTTCCAAATTTACCAGTGCTATTTTATCTTTGCTCACCCTTTTAAATTTAAGCCAATCAAATTCTGCAAGTAAGCAGTCCTCCTCAATCTAAAATCGTGTGTCTCTAGATTTCCAAGAACTGCACAAAGCACCGCTGTTTGCAGTGTGTAATGATGTGTATACTGCACCTCAAATGGAAGCATTCGAATTTTTGCAGTTCCACTGTACTGAAAAGGCCTCATGCGATTCCCATTCCCACAGGATACATGTAATTTTAATGTCGCATTAAATAGCAGATTTGTGCAAATCGAGTGAGTTAAAAACCTTCACAATAGCTTTTCTAAAATTTTTCAGATTTATTTTTTCCATAAATTATTGTTACATATTGATATTTTGGTAAAAGCTGAGCTGATTTAGAGCTTTGGGAAATAAAGAAAAAGTTCATTTGTGGACTTAGACTTCAACAAACGTAAATGCATTGTTTTTTTTTGTGGGTTTTGTTTTTTTTGGGGGGGGGGGGTTCTAAGGCAAATTTGTGATTTGCGACATTGCGCTATATAAATAAAATTGACTTGACTTTTGATAGAAATGTATGCTGTGACCAATTTGGTACCCTTTATGAGACCAAAATCGAGTCCCTGTCAACATATTATTTGGTTTTAATAGTCCACATGTGAAGCTGAGTAATTTAAGTCCCTCCTACAACATAATGCTAGCTTGGCTTTGTGTAGGCTTATATATATATATATATACATATATTATACACCCCAGCGCCCTTTTGTTATGCTTTTTAATATTTGATAGAATTATGGTCATTTTAAAACATAGGAAAATAATTTACTAGTCCCCTGAGAGCGTGAGTCACGAAACATATGGTACGCTCTGCTTTCATCTGTTTTATTAATACACACCACCAAGCACATCACTCAAAACAAAAGTGCAACACAAGAGCCAGACATAATTATCTGCAGCCGGGTCCTCCATGTGCGACACTTCCCTCTATGTGCAAGACTTCCTGCAGCTGTGACAATGGCAGATAATGATCCCTGCCCTATTTAGTTTAGCTGGCTCTTCCTGCAGGAAGCAACCCTGTAAATGGACTCTCGCTCTCAGACAGCATCTTCTAACCTCAAAGCATTAGAGACGCTAAGAGACACTCTGCTTTTAAGTGAGGGCTTCTGGGCCGGGAGTGCCTTAGGTCACTCATCAGAGACATTACACGGACATTGCTCTGTTGTAGCCCCACTTCCTGCCAGGGCACACACACCACTACTTCACACAAAAAAAGCATGCACACACATACAGTTCATAAACAGACACATGTGCGCACACACACACACACACACACACACACATACACACATAGACAACACATCCCCCATCCCCATAGCCCACTCGCAAGCTTCTCTCTCTACAGAGAATCCAATCACATAGAGAGATTTGGCCGTATCGCCCTAACTGGATTGTAGTAATCCCCTGTCTAACATGTTTTGGGGATGTGTGAGTGGGGTTAGGGGACATCATGCCAAGTTTAGCCTGGCTGCTGATGCAGAAAGTGTGTGAGAGATCTGAGCTGTCATTTGGACCCCTGCCTTCAGGCTTGATGATGGAGTACCACTTATGGGCCAGGCCGTAGAGAAAGAGAGGAGGAGACAGAAATGTGGTCAAAGTGTTTTAAAGTTTGCTGGAATACTGATCTTCGTCATCATTATTCATCCTCATTTATTGCCTGCATCATCATTTTGAACAAACCCTTCTAAACTGTACATCCTGCACTTGCTTCTCAAGATATTATTTGCTGCTGTGTTCCCTCATCTGCTTTCTTATCTGTCATCATATACCCCTCCCTCATCTTCTTTCCAGACATCTTTATCTCCGTGTTCCCATCTTGTTCTGTATCCATCTCCTCCCCTTTTATGCTAGCTAGTGTTCGCAGAGACACATCCCCTTTCCCCTTTTGGCTATGAATACTGTTCCAAAGATAGGCAGTCCTGCAATGTGTGTTATGTTTCCCATGCTGCTAGCCTGGCGATGGCACATGACCCCATGGGATTTTATAGTGCCTTCTGACTTAACATAGCTTGACTGTGTTTACACACTTCCTTACAGGACTGTGACAAGTGAGCAGAACACTCTGAGCAGATGATTGAAAGATGCTGACATCCCTATCTTGTCTCCCACTTGCATCAATTTCAACAGACATGCTTACTGTAGACTTTCAGCATCCTTGTTTGCTGTTTCTGACTGTAGTAAGACCATGAAGCCATTAGATGATGAGTCCTTACTGTGTGAATGTATAATTCACAAAGTAATGTTGCAAACCACAGATATTTAGACCTACAGCTACTACATGTCATATGGTGAGATCTAAGTGGAGTGTAGATACTTCCTACTGACCACACTAATGCTCATTCTTCAGCCGGGCACCTGCTTTACTCCGAGAAAAGTTTCCTCGCTAATGAGTTTGATGTAGTGAGCTCGTTAGCTATAACCTGAAGGGAGCTGTTCTGGCTGCGTGACGGGTGGCCCTTGCCAAGTGTGCAAAGCTTGGAAGTCACAACAGCTGTGGCTAGAGAGAGCAGGGGCAGTGGGTGGCGGCAGGAAAGTGCTGGAACAGATGCCTGGGGCCAAGACCCTGAGAAAAGAGCTGGAACATGTTAGTGGGACCAGGTTAATCATTGTGCACTAGGTCCTTAGCTGTCTCTCTTTTGCAAGAAGGCTGACTCACCTTGGCTATAAGAAACATACAAAACAAAGATTATTATTAGCTTTATAGAGTGTTTTCAATATTTTTTCATTCTCTTGTGGCAGCCTTTCCTCAGATTGAACAGATCAAAAAGCAATAAAAACCACAACAAAATTGTGCTTTCATTGAAACAAGATATACAGATATTTCTCATACATGTAATTAATTGTGATATGTATATTCATGCATGCTAATGGTAGCTGTAATGAAATGTGAAAGGCCCCATTTAATGTCTAATGCGTCTCTAAAATGTGCCAGGCAGCCCTGCTGAAAATTCATGTGTGGCTTAGGGCTTGTTTCCCAACATAAACACTTTGACTAGAAAAGTAACTTAAAAGCTGCACTGTTCTTCCATATACAAGCAGTTAGGACTCTGCCATTTATCCCGAAGCAGTCAGCTAATAGCTCCTTCATATCTGCCATGGCATGCATCTGCCACTCAAAATGCAAATTATGAGTTTATGGCAATTTTATTTTTGAGCATTACCCCACTGTTTCTCTGCCACTCTCCCCAGGCAGTGGCCTGTGCGGATCCTCAGCAGCATGGTATATAGATTACTGGACGAGGGTGCGGGCAGTGGAGGCAGCCACCATTAATTAAAGATCCACAATGGCTCCTGCACTGAGAGTAACAGATCCATATACAAATTAATCACCCGGTCTGAGTCCCACAGTAAGGCCTTCCTTTCCACAGCTTTACAGTCCAGTCATGTCCTCTGTTGTTTACCGTGCTCCAGATCGAGAATTAAACCTGAATGAGAGCAATAAATCATGGTGGGGAAACACACAAACTCTCATTGCAGGTTTATGTGTTGGAGAGGCAAACGGAAGGAGAGACAGGGTGAAAAAATCAGCCTGCAGTCCGTTAATCAAGTTCAAAAAGATGGCTATGATGGGGTTTTTGTGTTTGTTTAGTTGGCTGAAATGATAGAGGAAGCAACGATTTTTCTTCTCCTCTTCTTTCTTTTTTATGACCACTGCCTTATAGATAAAGGAGATTTATTATGGGAAATCCAAGGAAAATGGAGAGAATACTCTCAGGGATCCCAGATTAGGCTACTAATAGACTAGCTGCCCTGTGATTAATGTGTCTTATCAACACTCATCAGTCATTCTAAATGAAGAAAATCCTGACCCTGTCCAGATGGATAACACTAATTAAGCTAATTTCTTCATCAGGCCTTCTTTAAATGGGTCTTCTCTGCATGTTTGTGTTGCTGTAGGGCAGATAGTGTCTTTTGGCATCTACAGTCAATAATAGGTGTTATGATCTGTCCACCTGGTGAATAACCTTGTAGTTGTTCAAAAAAGGAAAATAAACGTATCCCACTGTACCTTTTTTTAATGTTTTAGGTACCATCTCTATCAATACCCTCCGTACTGCCTACACAGCCCCTGGAGAAAGTGAGATCCTGGACTTGGATGACAATCTCTACCTCGGTGGTCTGCCAGAGAATAAAATGGGGCTGGTGTTCCCCACTGAGGTGTGGACAGCACTACTCAACTACGGCTACGTGGGCTGCATCCGGGATCTATTCATTGACGGACAGAGTAAGGACGTCCGCCGCCTGGCCGAGATCCAGAAAGCTGCCGGGGTCAAGCCCTCCTGCTCTAAGGAGCCTTCCAAACAGTGTTTGAGCAACCCCTGCCAAAACAATGGGATCTGTAGAGAGGGCTGGAACCGCTACGTGTGTGACTGCTCTGGGACTGGATACCTGGGACGCTCCTGTGAAAGAGGTAGGAGTTTTGTCTCATTTTGTCTACCCAGCTGTTTGGCAGCACATCATTTCTGTTTTGTAGGCATAATCTGGATTTGTCAGTGTGAAATGCTGACGATGCAACACAGTGACACACTTCTGCCTCACTCTGCATTGTCTTGAGGTGGGCATGGGATTGTAAAAATGTGAATATAATTGACGTCAAAGACATTCAGAAAAATAATGATTTTAATTATATAAACTATAGATTTCACATCCCAAGACAAAAGCCTCCCGGTGGCCTTTTTATCTAGGCTGGTGGTTGAACATCAGCAGCTCTCAAAGAGCAAACTGAAAGTAACATAAGACAGGAAAGAAAGTGTGCATGTGGAGATAGACAGCCACAGAGAGGCAGACAGGTTTGAATCAGGGTACATAGAGAGTTGACTGGCTGATGCTAGACTATGTCGAGTGGCAGGTGACTGATGCACCACTGAGACGCTGCTGGTCACGTCCACCATGCACACTAGCCTGTAAATTGGCTGTCTTCTGCTAACCATTTGGCTCATCAAACCACTCGCTCATGACCAGACCTGGTGCAGAATACTTATCCCCCTCTCTCCTCCAGAGAAGAGAAATAGGAGAAGTGAGTGTCACGCAACTCTTATGGCTCCATGTCGTAGCTGACTATGCAGTACTTTATTACATGGAAAGCACAGTTTTTATAGGTGTCCATATTAAAATAAAGATATGAACACCCATCTTTTCAAATTCCTCAGTAGTGTTTCATGTTGGTACAGTTATAGCTTGTGACATTAAAACTAATATTTGCTTGGAACTACCCTCCCAAGACCATCTTGCTAAACTGGCCTTAGCATTCCACTGCAGATCCTTTTTACTGCATTTGTATTTTGTTGTTACTGTAGCTGTAATGTGGCTGAAAATAAGAACCAGTCTTAAGGAAATTTGTGTGCTTACTAATGCGAAGCTCAGCATGGTCCCACTTTTCTCTCTGTTCAGCATTAGCTGGTTGGCCTTTTTGACTAGGGGATTGCCCCCTGACCTCTTTGATTGAAATCTAGCCGGATTAAAACAACAACCAGCTGCGTGAGGAAGCCAAATCCCTCACTTGCTAATATGGTCTGCTCTGAGTGAGGCCATTATTTTCTGATTAAAATTGGAATTTCAGGCTTATTTACATAATCAGACTGAGTGAATAAATGTGTTGAACGTATAGTTCATTCACCAAAGAGATTTGCAATATTAACTTATATTAAATAGCCCAGGATTTGGGTGTAATGAAAATCAGTTTGACAATCAACAAGAATATTATTCAGTCGTTTTTTAACTCAAACGTGTTTCAGGCTTAATGGTATGTTTATTTTGTATTCATGAATTAATAATAACCAAGTGCATCAGCCAAAGTGGTTATTCACTGTGTGTAAAGCTTCTGTATACAGTGAATTTATAATGAATATCATATCAACATAAATATTACCCTTGACCAAAACAATATTTACAATATATCTTTATAGATTCCTAAAGCCTGGATTGCACTCAAGTGGTAAAGCTTTAATGTTGCAGCAGTATGTATAGAGTTTTCATCATTAAATCTCAACGGAGTGTTAGCAGCAAATGAGCAAAAACACTTAACATATGCATAATCAAGGCAAATGTCAAAAAGAGCCCAAGCATGTCACAGCGTTATCACAGCGTGATGCATCTGCACAGCAACGACAGCAGGAACAGGTTCTCTTATCGGAAAAAAAATGAACTGTGTAATGTAACACGTCCCACGCAGTCACATGTGTCATCTCTACATGTGCTTGTGCTTCTCCTCTATGCTCAAGTCATTCACCTTATAAAATGGTGTTGCCTAAATATCCTGTAATTGGGATGTAGAATACTTCTGTCTGAGATGCTAATGATGCCGCTAGATGCTGATAGAAATCCACTGAGTCAAATGGAAGCAAAATAATACAAAAGCACACAAGAGATGTTGTACTTCCTGTTCGAGAAGGAGAGAAACTGAATCTCCTCCATCTCTGATAAATGTGTCAGTTAGGCTTGGCTCTGCACTGCTCTGATTCTCCACATGTGAACTTCCATTCTAGCTAATGAGTTGACAGGAATTAGGGCATAGTACATGAGGGAGGTGGAGTGGGCATGGGATAGAGATCGTCTCACTTCAGTAAGATAATTACTTATCCGGAGAGTGTTCATGGACTCAAAAAGATATAATCCACTCTGACCTCATCAGAAAACAAAAGCAGAAAACATGCAGCTCTGCGTTTGAAACTACTTCACAGGAAGTGCTGCACTATGACCCCTTCTCCTCCCTCCTAACTCTTCTGGCGTCTTCTGGCGTCTCGTCTCCTCTGTCCAACTCTCTTGCTTTCCGCCTGTCTCTGCTCTGTGTATGAGACTGGCATTGGGTGAGAGTGTGAGTGGGAGCAGTGGTACGGAGGATGGGCCCTGGCGTGCTGCCAGCTGTTTTGATGGCTCCAGATTGCCTCTGCACTGGTAGGATGAAGCAGGCACCAGCAGGCCGAGGAGCTGTCAAAAGAATTACCCCAGCTCTCACTTATCCATGCATGGTGTACCACCCGGTGGCAAAATACAGCTACTGCATATGGCGGAGGAGGAAAACAACAACGAGTGGAAGGAACAGGAAGAAGCTTCGGAAGAGAACCATAGAGCTATTCACCCTATTTTGAGAGATTTTAATTAAGCAGACAAAGCAATTTTCCCCCTTGCATCCCAAATGTCTTCCCCTTCATTGTTCCTCCAGTTGCTAATCAGCCCAAATATTAGTCTTGCAGTGTGAGGCAAAGGCAGCCTCCCAGATGGTGTAGTATGGGTGTTGCAGCGCATGCACGTATTCACTAATGAGGTGTGACATGCTGGATTCCAACACTGACAGCACCTGCATTATTTCTCATGGACAGTGGCTGCAGATGGATGTTTACTTAAACATACCTGCGATGAATGGAGATAAATGCTGAAGATCAATATACAGATCAATGCAAGTATGCTCACTGTTCACCACATGTGCTAGACACACATACACATACAACTTGTTGATGCATGCACATGTTAGCAGAGACTTTATAAAGTGCTTTGCAATACGTCACTAAGTGGGAGTATAAATCCAAAATATTGCAATATATTACTGCCAGTATCTTCAATAGGTGTTCGGATATAGTGCTCGAAAACATAGTCCACAATGGTAATATCTACAACATTTAAATGGAATTCACAATAGCATTATGTATTATATTTTAAATTAGTACAACTATAAAAAAACTGGTTCTTTTAGCACATTTATTGCTTTTCAGAGCATAAACCCATTTGCCATTGGCCCGAAGCTAAAGCCAAGAGGGGCAGAATGTTATTGCGTAATTGTGAAATGCCCTCAAAGGGGAATATGGCTGAGTTTTAGCATTAAAACACATTTTAGCCTTGCCCTTTGATAGCACACTGTGTGTTAGTCACCATTCAGCACACTTGAATATAGTCACAAATTAGAGAGAACAGGTTGTCTCGCACCCTGAAGCGATGTACACAGATGTGTAGAGAATTGGTTGAAAAACATGGAAAATGTGACTGTAAGAGTGCTGGGGCTTGATTATCTGGGGATATAAGCATGTGTTGTGGAATAGAGGTTTGGCTAGGAGTGAAATAGACAATCAAATTTGTTTTAGTGCACAGACCTGAAGGAAACTGAGCCTCACAGTCTTTGTCAAATGACTATCTTTAAGCTGTACATTACAGCTTTTGATGTCTGGTTTCTACAGCTTTGTAGAATAGGTCTTGTTGAGACCTTGATACCACAGCAAATACCAAAGACTGAAGATTAACTTTTAAATCATTAAACTAAGTGGTAATTCTCCTTTAATAGTCTCAATGGGCTGAAAAATCTGCTTCGCACATACTAAATCTTTACCATCTTGGCTGTCGCGTGTATTCCTGACAGCTCTTGCTGAAGTTGCAGATTCCACCACTCTGAACGGACACACTGATCCATTTTCTTTGCTCTCATTTCGTAGCCCCTAATGAAGCTGCCGTATGGTCACGTAGCAGCAGATGTGAAGTTGGCCCACGATGATGCTGTTTCTTTCTGTATAGAGAGAGAATAGTTTCCCTGTCACTGGAAATCCACTCAGCTGGCAGGTTGTTTTCACACATTTAATAGCCAGTGAGTCTATTTCTTGGATTGTGTATACTAAGATACTCAAAGAGGGCTGCGGTGAAGAAGACATGAGCAGCTTTGAATTATTTATGATATCTCTGAGCCATAAAAACATTTTCCAAAAGCCTTTGGCAGGTGTTTTTTCCGGCAAATTTGGAATTGGATTGGGCCTGGTGCCCTGATACTGTGGGACATCACAATCCTGTGACATGCAGCTGACAGCTCTCCCTTCCTGCAGAGCCTGTTCTCCTTGGGGGAGAATGGAGGAACTGTGTGCCTGTCTGCCAGTACCCCCCCTTGTTAGTAGCACAGCCTTATTTGTTACCCCCACCCCCACCCCATCACTCCTTGTTTTCTTGTGAAAATCAGAAAACAATGTTGTATTGTGCTTTACAAGACAGAAAATGAATGCTTGGTTTAGTTTGGTATGCTCCATCTCCCCTCTGACAGCCTCCTCTTGGGTTGGCACAGACAGAAGCTCCAGCTTCAGTCCTCTCAATTTATTTTGATATTAAACACGGGAGTGCCATTAAAATGACGTGGCTTCCAGGATTGGATTTTTGACAGGTGCTCACTTTGCATTAGGTAATGATTCCCTCACATGTCATTCTCAATATTTTAATGTCTATCTGGACTTTTCTTATTTATGGCATTTTAGACAACCTCTTATATGAACCTCAGCAGAGGTGACATGAAATGCAATATTTACTCCAGTTATGATTAATTTGATCCATCTATTCATTCTAGTCATATGAATAAAATGTTTTTTATTTATACCAGATGTTGCAAAGGGTACATCACATAATTGCTTCTCCTCTCACCTTGATTCTTTAGTAGATATTTTATTTATAATGTATAATTATGGCAGTCAATTCACCAGACTCCATGCTGTTTATTATATACAACTGTGTGACACAATATATCTATATCTATACCTTTTTAAAGAAGAGATGAACACATTTTTATGATTTTCAGTGCATGTGTTATTTGTCTTCTTTGGTTTGCTTTCCTTTTTACCTTCACAAGTATATAATGAATCCCATTTCAGTGTGAGGCATTTTAAAAGGGGTAGAGATTATGGTGGAGCAGGAATTCTATACAGTGCAGCACTCAGATCTGTCACTCATTGTTTGGCAGTAATGATTTTCACGTCCCATTTTCCCAGTGTAAGCACACACCTGAACAGCATGCAACTGTTTATTTGTATATACAGCATTAAGCAATAAGTCAGATACTTGCTGCTACTAGAACATGCTCTCATTGGGTCAAGTTCTAGCTAATATTACATTTTTCAAGTGTTAGGAGCTTGAACAGTTGCTCCATTTTTCCTGGCATCTGCTAACATGTTCTAAATGCAGCTCTTTGCTTTAGCTGCCTGGCAGGAAGCAGACAGTTTAGCAGTGAGAACTCGTTTGTCACACGCCCCTGTCATCTGCAGCATACCCCAGGAGGGCGTGGAGAAATTGGATTTGGGTGAGGAATGTGACGGAGTCATCCCAGGGGATGGATGTGACATTGGCTCTGTGTGACGAGGAAGTGGTGATGAGGTGGTGTGTGTACATTGGTACCCTATCGCCCCCACCACTCTCCATCTCCCGTCCCTCTAACTCGGCTTCTATCTGTCTCAGCACTGCAGCTGCAGTAATGGCTTTGTTATTGGGTTATGGTTTAGTTACACTACCGGAAATGCTGTTACAACCTCCTGCCAGCGTTAAACAATCTTCCAAGCATTTCTCCAGACGGCTGCCTAATGCTTTGAGTAAATGCAGTCACCCTGAGCAGAAGCTCAATATTCAAGGTCCACAGACTATTATGATTCTGTCGCCGTTTGTGTTTTTTTTTTCCTCAGTCAATATCAATTTGTCCTTTTGTTGTTTGTCACTATTATATTGCAGATTAAAAAAATGTGGATACAAGGCTGCCATTTGTTCACCAGTAAAACATGAACTCTGTTAGTTTGTACTGATGGAGTTACCTTTATTTCCTTTCAAGTAAGATTTTTATCTGTTTGTCATGATGTGTATTTAAAAAAAAATATATATTTTCACTGCTGTTCTAGCGTGTACCTGCCTCCATACTATATGTTTTCAATGATGGAGGCCACCACCTAAATTGGCACAGACAGGACTCAGTCTTTGGTGGGAGTTTGGGTAGCTGTCAGCTGCAGTAATGTGATGCTAGGCTTGTGACAAGGTTGTGACACACTGCTCCTCACTGTGCACGTGCTGTTTAGGAGTCACTCACTCAGTGAGTTTTGAATTGACCCATTGATTTTGCATAATTGTTGCATTCAGAAGCAGTCAGAATGACTTTGGGTGTCCGCTGTCAGGGAGATGCAGTAGCCTTCCGTAACAAACCTGCAAAGCACAGGTCTGAGAAACACATCCAGAGACACTCCTGGAAGACTGTAGTCGTCCTCATGTTCGTCGACTTCATGGTTTAATCATTCCTGTATGAATAGACTGGATGCTGGATGACAAGTGAGTGCAGGCTGCTGGGCTTGCTCACTGCAAAGCTAATAGTATTGCAGTTGTAGCATCCGAGTGCATTTGTCAAATAATTGGCTTTCTCTCTCTGTGTTTGGTGACCTCCAAATACATATTCACTACTAAATATCTCCTCCCAAGTGTATTTCTGTCGTCAAGATTGAAAGTCACAATGCTAAATTATGTCCACAAATACAACATCATTTGAAGCGTAACTGACAGCCCCGGTCATTGGTTTACAGTGAAACTGCTACACTCCTATTTACCGATCACTCATCTTGATTTCCTCCTTATTCTCTCTGCAGACGCGACCGTCCTCAGCTACGACGGCAGTAAGTTTATGAAGGTCCACCTGCCAGTGGTGATGCACACAGAAGCCGAGGACGTGTCTCTGCGCTTCCGCTCCCAGCGAGCCTATGGCATCCTAATAGCCACCACATCCCGGGACTCAGCTGACACCCTGCGTCTAGAGCTGGAGAGCGGCCGCGTCCGCCTGACTGTCAATTTAGGTAACGCCTCGGACATACGCCAACTGCAGCGGCAAAGTCACGTGTCGCATACACACTCTCTCTCTCACACGCACGCACACACGCACAGACACCATGTACATATTTTGAATAGAAGGGAGAAGGTGTAAAGACTTTCAATGGCAAGAGTCTGCGGCTCTCCGCTCACTGCCAGTTGAGCACACAGCTGCCTTTGCCCAGCAGGGAATGCTCGCTGCCCACTCCATCAAATCAGCATCTATACGTATATACTGTATTGCTCTAAAGGGAATTGCCCTTACAGCGCGGACTCTGCTGTACTCTTTTCTGGTGCTATTTCATTTCAAATACATTCGATTAGCATTCATATGAGGAAGCTGATAATTCTTCTGAAGAAGAGTATGTTTATAATATCACTCCTCTCAGCTAGTGGATACCTAATATGGTGCAGCCCTTAGTTGTGAGATGTGGCAAATCAACGTCCTGCACGCACATGTTTTTTAATTATTTGTTCACCTATGCACTTTAATTGTTGTAGGAGGAATGTATGATTGCACATAAATCAGCAACTGTGTCTTAAATGAGTACAGTAAAAGACATGCCCCCACCCCACCCCCCACCCCGCCTACAGCAAAAAGAAAATTGAGGACAAAAAGAAAGACTCTGTGTCTATGTGTGCTTATTTGCTCAGGAAAGAATCCAATGATGCCTGCGAAAAGTTTGATATCTCTCAAACAGAGCAATGCCGCACAAATGATAGCCATCTATTTCTCCTTTCCACTGGCTAAACAGAAATGGGCTCCCTAAGCGGAGCCGTTTAGCAGCGCATACAAAGTAGACAGTCTGTGTCTGCTGTCAACCACAAGGAAGCATGTGTCCCACCATGGAAGACAACAGCGCCACACAGTGACAGGGCTGACAAGTCAGATCATTAAGACTAGAAAAAGATGCCCTCAAATGAAAACAACAGGTCACCGTGTTTTGTTTTCTTTTGGATTATCTTTGACACATTTTAGAGTTTTTCGAGTTTGCTCCCGGCCATCAGCCCTTGAAGCCTGTCTCCCCTGTCCCTCCTTCAAAAAAGCAGAGCATTCCCTGTAAGGGTAGGCTAGTGTTGGTCTCTGGCTGTTTGCGACCACTTTTCTGCTGTGGTTGACAACACGCGACAGGCAGGGCCAAGGGGCAAGGAGTTCGATCTGGGTCACCTTTCTCAGAGCACGACATGAGCTAAGCCTGAGGAAACAGAGAGGTAAAAAAAGATACAGAAATAGTCGCTGTCTATATGGCATTGCTGTGTGCTAGGAGATTAGTTTGTTATTGTATTGCTCAAGACAGTCATTAAAAAAAATTATAGTAGTGCTGCTTCTACTAGTTCTACTAGTCTTCACTGGTGGGAGAAGTATTCAGATATTATACTTTAAGTTGAAGTAGCAATACCACAATTTAAAATACTCCACTGCAAGTCCTTCATTCAAAATCTCACAATTATTACAAGAAATAGTATCAGCAAAAAGTACTTATTATGCTTCATGGCTCGTTACCATATGATATATATTTGATTATGGATATATTTTAACTGATGCATTAACATGTAGGCTAAGAAGCATTTTCATGCTGGTTGAGGTGGAGCTAATTTTACCGACTTTACATATTGTTAAGTAGTAAAACCTATACTGTAACAGTGTATCATATTTTATGATGGCCATATGTTTTATGTAAAAAGTTAATCTGCAAACCAACTCCTAAATAGCTGTCAGATTGATGTAGTGGAGTAAAAAGTAGCATAAAATGGAAATACTCAAGTAAAGTATGTCAACATTTACTTTACATTACTATAGTAAACATAGTGTACTTACTCAAATACTAGTTTTTATTTTCCACCACTTCTAGTCTTACTTATAGCACCACCATGAATAGTAGAATAGAAGAACCAATTTTTAAGTTAAGTTAATGACTTAGTGAATGTGACAACACACAGAGGTGCAAAATAACCATTGCAAAAAATGTTGATGTCATCTTGCATGGGTAGATAGATGAATGGACAGTTAGACAGATAGATAGAGAGAAACAGAGATGGAGAGAAACGAAATACATTCCAACTGGCCCTGTCTGACCCTGACCAAAATCTGATGCTCTCATACACGATGATATTCCTAAAAATTACTGAAATCTTCCAGCTTGGAATATGTAAAAATAATTGTTTGGCTACATGGAAAAAGCAAATACAAAAGCAATACAAATTATGTCATATAACTAAACCTCAGCTCTTATGACTTTCTGTTCTATATTGCTCGAACATGTATGCTGTACTCACACTACACTGCAGTGCTTTCACCAGCTCGCTGCAGCTCGGGGCCATGGCTGAGAGCATCAGAGGATGGACAGTGTCCGTGTGTGTGTCCCCAGAGGGGTGGACTGTATGCTTTAATGATGTCTGCAGCTGTAACGTTGAAAGATGAATTTATCTCTCATCTATTCTTCCCCATCTAGATTGTATCAGGATTAACTGTACATCCAGTAAGTTACTGTTCACCTTTCTTCTTCTTCTTCTTCTTCTTCTCTAACTCTTACTGTTTATGGACATTCATGTTTTAGTCTCTAGAAGTGTCGTTACCTAGACATGTTTACAATTTCTTCTCTGCAGCCATTATATGATCCTGACATTAAAATATCCTAACTGAAATATATCTGACTTGCACTTTGCATTGAGATAAACATTGCAAGTCCAAGAGCTACGAGTACATAAGAAATGCTTGGTGGTGTTGTGTGCATCAGCTTTCCAGTAGAATAGTGAGCAGTAGGGAGGAGATGGAGGGAGGCTTAATTAATTAATGACAAACCCAAATATGGCGGTCAGCTGTGATTCTACACTCTGAGTTTGTTTCTAATTAACGAACCTTTTCGCTCATGAATTCCGGATGATATAAAACAGTGCTGGTATTTTAGACATGCATGATTCCCCCCC